>WNWK01038009.1:0-10000 GCA_009830355.1 Cherax destructor | reverse complement strand
TTACAGCACTGGAGGGGAAGCACAGTCACACCTGAAGGATGGGTGAGGATGTTACAGTATTGGAGGTGGGAAGTACAGTGCCTACACTCTGAAGGATGGGTGAGGATGTTACAGTACTGGAGGTGGGAAGTACAGTACCTACACTCTGAAGGATGGGTGAGGATGTTACAGTCCTGGAGGTGGGAAGTACAGTGCCTGCACTCTGAAGGATGGGTGAGGATGTTACAGTACTGGAGGTGGAAGTACAGACCTGCACTCTGAAGGATGAGTGAGGATGTTACAGTCCTGGAGGTGGGAAGTACAGTACCTGCACTCTGAAGGATTGGTGGTGATGTTACAGTACTGGAAGTGGAAGTACAGTGTCTGCACTCTGAAGGATGGGTTGTGATGTTACAGTACTGGAGGTGGTAGACAGTGCCTGCACTCTGAAGGATGGGTGAGGATGTTACAGTACTGGAGGTGGGAAGCACAGTGCCTACACTCTGAAGGATGGGTGAGGATGTTACAGTACTGGAGGTGGGAAGACAGTGCCTGCACTCTGAAGGATGGTGAGGATGTTACAGTACTGGAGGTGGGAAGTACAGTGCCTACACTCTGAAGGATGGGTGAGGATGTTACAGTCCTGGAGGTGGGAAGTACAGTACCTACACTCTGAACTATGGGTGAGGATGTTACAGTACTGGAGGTGGGAAGTACAGTGCGTACACTCTGAAGGATGGGTGAGGATGTTACAGTACTGGAGGTGGGAAGTACAGTGCCTACACTCTGAAGGATGGGTGAGGATGTTACAGTCCTGGAGGTGGGAAGTACAGTGCCTACACTCTGAAGGATGGGTGGTGATGTTACAGTCCTGGAGGTGGGAAGTACAGTACCTACACTCTGAAGGATGGGTGGTGATGTTACAGTACTGGAGGTGGGAAGTACAGTACCTGCACTCTGAAGGATGGGTGAGGATGTTACAGTCCTGGAGGTGGGAAGTACAGTGCCTGCACTCTGAAGGATGGGTAAGGATGTTACAGTCCTGGAGGTGGGAAGTACAGTACCTGAACTCTGAAGGATGGGTGAGGATGTTACAGTACTGGAGGTGGGAAGTACAGTACCTGCACTCTGAAGGATGGGTGGTGATGTTACAGTCCTGGAGGTGGGAAGTACAGTACCTGCACTCTGAAGGATGGGTGGTGATGTTACAGTACTGGAGGTGGGAAGTACAGTACCTGCACTCTGAAGGATGGGTGAGGATGTTACAGTCCTGGAGGTGAGAAGTACAGTACCTGCACTCTGAAGGATGGGTGAGGATGTTACAGTACTGGAGGTGGGAAGTACAGTACCTGCACTCTGAAGGATGGGTGGTGATGTTACAGTCCTGGAGGTGGGAAGTACAGTACCTGCACTCTGAAGGATGGGTGAGGATGTTACAGTACGTAGAAAATACTCAAGAGGAACTGACAGGAATGACAAGGAGAGTCTGAGAGGTGAGCCACAAGTACACGAGGTCACAGGGATGTTAGGAAATACTTCTTCAGCCTCAGAGTGTCAGAGAGAAACACACAAGATAAAGTTGGGCTGCATGTTTCGACCTCCAGCTGTGGTCCTCTTCAGAAGATCACTAGACTTAATGCTCAACAGGTCAGTGTCACAAAGTGATAATGTACTTTCACAGTTTCTATCTGCTGAAGAGGATACCACTTGGTCCACACACACACACACACACACACACACACACACGATGGCATGGTGGCTAGCGCTCTTGCTTCACGCACGGAGGGCCCGGGTTCAATTCCGGCGGGCCGAAACATTTCGAAGTGTTTCGTTCACACACACACACACATACATACAACAGGCCTAGTGTCAAATCGACATGTGCCTAGGACAAAATGGTAACTAACTAACACACACACACACACAAACTCCACCTTCACACCAACCACCCATAGTTCCCCATCAGATCTCCCACTTTCCCAACCCCAACGTACCCCCCAGACTACGGTTTTAGAAAAGAAATTGAAGGTTTGGTATACAAATGCAGATGGTATAACAAATAAATGTGAGGAGTGGCATGAAAGAATAAAGGAGACATCCCCAGATATAATAGCACTCACAGAAACGAAACTCACCAGGATGGTAACAGATAAGAAGGGAGGCTCAGCGACAAAATGAAAATGATATAGCATCAAAAGTCAAGTCTGACCCGAAGCTGTTGTATAGCCACATCAGGAGGAAAACAACAGTCAAGGACCAGGTAATCAGGCTGAGGAAGGAAGGTGGGGAGTTCACAAGAAACGACCAAGAGGTATGTGAGGAGCTCAACATGAGATTTAAAGAAGTATTTACAGAGGAGACAGGAAGGACTCCAGGAATTCAGAATAGGAGGTTTACCAACAAGTGCTGGATGAAATACACACAACCGAGGAGGAGGTGAAGAAGCTGCTATGTGAACTCGATACCTCAAAAGCGGTGGGACCTGACAACATTTCTCCGTGGGTCCTTAGAGAGGGAGCAGAGATGTTGTGTGTGCCACTAACACAAATCTTCAACACATCCATTGCAACTGGGCAACTACCTGAGGCGTGGAAGATGGCAAATGTAGTCCCAATTTTAAGAAAGGAGACAGACACGAGGCATTAAACTACAGACCTGTGTCACTGACGTGTATAGTATGCAAAGTCATGGAGAAGATCATCAGGAGGAGAGTGGTGGAGCACCTAGAAAGACACAAGCTTATAAACGACAACCAGCACGGTTTCAGGGAAGGAAAATCCTGTGTCAAAAATCTACTGGAGTTTTATGACAAGGTAGCAGAAGTAAGACACGAGAGAGAGGGGTGGATAGACTGCATTTTCTTGGACTGCAAGAAGGCATTCGACACAGTTCCTCACAAGAGGTTAATGCAAAAGCTAGAGGATCAGGCACACGTAACAGGAAAGGCACTGCAATGGATCAGAGAATATATGACAGGGAGGCAACAACGAGTCATGGTATGTGACGAGGTGTCAGAGTGGGCACCTGTGACGAGTGGGGTTCCACAAGGGTCAGTCCTAGGACCTGTACTGTTTTTGGTATATGTGAATGACATAACGGAAGGGATAGACTCAGAAGTGTCCCTGTTTGCAGATGATGTGAAGTTAATGAGAATAATTAAATCAGTCACGGATCAGGCAGGACTACAAAGAGACCTGGACAGGCTACAAGCCTGGTCCAGTAACTGGCTCCTTGAATTTAACCCTGCCAAATGTAAAGTCATGAAGATCGGGGAAGGTCAAAGAAGACCGCAGACAGAGTATAGTCTAGGTGGCCAAAGACTGCAAACCTCAAGGAAAAAGATCTTGGGGTGAGTATAATACCGAGCACATCTCCTGAGGCACACATCAATCAGATAACTGCTGCAGCATACGGGCGGCTGGCAAACCTAAGAATAGCGTTCCAATACCTCACTAAGGAATCGTTCAAGACTCTGTACACCATATACGTCAGGCCCATACTAGAGTATGCAGCACCAGTTTGGAACCCACACCTGGTCAAGCACGTCAAGAAATTAGAGAAAGTGCAGAGGTTTGCAACAAGACTAGACCCAGAGCTAAGGGGATTGTCCTACGAAGAAAGGTTAAGGGAAATCGTCCTGACGACACTAGAGGACAGGAGAGTTAGGGGAGACATGATAACGACATATAAAATACTGCGAGGAATAGATAAGGTGGACAGAGACAAGATGTTCCAGAGAGGGGACACAGAAACAAGGGGTCACAATTGGAAGTTGAAGACTCCTATGAGTCAAAGGGATGTTAGGAAGTATTTCTTCAGTCATAGAATTGTCAGGAAGTGGAATAGCCTAGAAAGTGACGTAGTGGAGGCAGGAACCATATATAGTTTTAAGATTAGGTTTGATAAAGCTCATGGAGCAGGGAGAGAGAGGACCTAGTAGCAGTCAGTGAAGAGGCGGGGCCAGGAGCTATGACTCGACCCCTGCAACCACAACTTGGTGAGTACACGGACACACACACACACTTCCTATTTTTATTTAGCCTTCCTTTCCTCTCCTTCCTTCTCTCCCCTCTCCTTCTCTCCCCTCTCCTTCTCTCCCCTCTCCTTCTCTCCCCTCTCCTCTCCCCCTGGTTTACCTCCAGTGCTCTCCCTCTGTTTACCTCTCAGGGAAGGAAGGAGGGAAGGAGGTCATTTGAGGTCATTTACTACCAAACGAGGTGGAACTTGCTCTCCCTGCATTGCCTATTATCCCTCACGGGGGTTCGAACCCTGGGGCCAAAGTTTTTCACTGGTCCCCTCTGATGAGTGGACACGAGGAGGGTAATGGGCAGTTTTACTGCTCTTGTTTCCTCTTTGTTGATTTTTTTTATTCCCTGTGATAGAGGGAGCTTTCTTGGTGCTGGTAAAGGGGCTTTTGATCCTAGGAAAGGGACTTGTCTTGCTTTCCTGATGTGATATCTGAGGACCTGATTTCCCAGGTACTGAATAATCTGTGCGTATGTGTGTTTGTATACGTGATATATATATATATATATATATATATATATATATATATATATATATATTATATATATATATAATGTACCACACACAATCACTGAATGCAGAATGTCTCACCTTTCTCTCAGCTGGGATGACTGAAGGCAGGAATGACTGCAGTGAAGGCAGGAGTGACTCCAGTGAAGGGAGGAATGACTCCAGTGAAGGGAGGAATGACTGCAGCGAAGGAAGGAATGACCCAGTAAAGGCAGGAGTGACTGCAATGAAGGCAGGAGTGACTGCAGTGAAGGCAGGAGTGACTCCAGTGAAGGCAGGAGTGACTCCAGTGAAGGGAGGAATGACTGCAGCGAAGGAAGGAATGACCCAGTGAAGGCAGGAGTGACTGCAATGAAGGCAGGAGTGATGAATGAAGGCAGGAGTGACTGCGGTGAAGGCAGGAGTGATGAATGAAGGCAGGAGTGATGAATGAAGGCAGGAGTGACTGCAGTGAAGGCAGGAGTGACTGCAGTGAAGGCAAGAGTGATGAATGAAGGCAGGAGTGACTGCAGTGAAGGCAGGAGTGATGAATGAAGGCAGGAGTGACTGCAGTGAAGGCAGGAGTGACTGCAATGAAGGCAGAAGTGATGAATGAAGGCAGGAGTGACTGCAGTGAAGGCAGGAGTGACTGCAGTGAAGGCAGGAGTGATGAATGAAGGCAGGAGTGACTGCAATGAAGGCAGGAGTGATGAATGAAGGCAGGAGTGACTGCAGTGAAGGCAGGAGTGATGAATGAAGGCAGGAGTGACTGCAGTGAAGGCAGGAGTGACTGCAATGAAGGCAGGAGTGATGAATGAAGGCAGGAGTGACTGCAGTGAAGGCAGGAGTGACTGCAGTGAAGGCAGGAGTGATGAATGAAGGCAGGAGTGACTGCAATGAAGGCAGGAGTGATGAATGAAGGCAGGAACGATTGCAGTGATGGCAGGAATGACCCCCCTCCCCAGTGAAGGCAGGACCCTGCCTCTACCTTCCAGGGCGACAATTCCCGACTTGCGTATTCCTACCAGGCCTTCACCTCCTCCCCTACCCCCTCCATTCTGAGGGTCTGACCTGCGTTAATACGCTTAATGCCGCGTATTACCGTAATGAAGGAGGATGGCGACCATTGTGTCAGCCTCCAGACTGGAGAGGCAGGATGCTAGTGTTTAGGATAGTGTGTACACACACACGCGCGCGCGCGCACGCACCGTGACTGGAACAATACACAACCCGCACTTGGATGAGAGAAACTTACTACGACGTTTCGCCCCGACAGGTATTAGGCAGGTGTTAGGTTAGGTGAGGTTTGTCAGGTAACAGGACAAGTGTTTCCTGTCATATCATGACCCGCAGCTGGAGCTTTTGGTCATCTGACCGAAGCCTTCCCCTGGCTTACCCCTCCACCTCTTTAAAATTTATAGTAACGCAGAAAAGAGGGAAGGAACCAGTATATATGAAGGGGAGGGGGACACGAACGGTAACAAGAGAGGGAGAAGAGGAAGTAGCAACAGTGGTAAGTAGGTAGTGGAAGTACTAGTAGAAACAGTGGTAGTAGAAAGTAGGGAGAGTAGGTTAGTAGTAGTGGAACAAGTCTAAGGACAAGAAGAAGGAGCACTGCAGGAGAGCTACTGGTCCACAAGGGAAGGGACCAGATACACGGGGGGGGGAGGGGGGACGGACTTACACAACATATTGAGGCAGAAGTAAGGAAAAAAAAAAGAGAAAATGGGAAGAGGTTGGGAGAGGAGTATACCCGGCGGCCCGGTCTGTGACCAGGCCTGGCGGTGGATCAGGGTCTGATCAACCAGGCTGTTACTGCTGGCCGCACGCAAACTGACGTACGAACCACAGCCCGGCTGGTCAGGTACTGACTTTAGGTGCCTGTCCAGTGCCTTCTTGAAGACAGCCAGGGGTCTATTGGTAATTCCCCTTATATATGCTGGGAGGCAGTTGAACAGTCTTGGGCCCCGGACACTTATTGAGTTGTCTCTCAGTGTACTCGTGGCGCCCCTGCTTTTCATTGGGGGAATGTTGCATCTCCTGCCGAGTCTTTTCCTTTCATACGGAGTGATTTTCGTGTGCAAGTTTGGGACTAATCCCTGTAGGATTTTTCAGGTGTACATTATTATGTATCTCGCCTGCATTCCAGGGAATACATCTCAAGGCTCTTCAACCATCCCCAGTAATTTATGTGTTTTATCGTACTTGTGTGTGCCATGAAGGTTTTCTGTACTTTCTCCGGGTCAGTAATTTCACTTGCCTTGAAAGGTGCAGTTAGTGTACAGCAATATTCCAGCCTAGCTAGAACAAGCGACCTGAAGAGTGTCATCATGGGCTTGGCGTCCCTAGTTTTGAATGTTCTCATTATCCATCCTGTCATCTTTCTAGCAGATATGGTAGATACATTGTTGTGAACTTTGAAGGTGAGATCCTTTGACATTATCACTCCCAGGTCCTTCTCATTAGTTTTTCGCTATATTGTGTGATTAGAATTTGTTTTATACTCCGATATAGTTTTAATTCCCTCAAGTTTTCCATATCGGAGTAATGGAAATTTCTCTTCATTGAACTTCATATTGTTTTGTGCGGCCCATGTAAAGATCTGGTTGATGTCCTCCTGGAGTCTTGCAGTGTCATCGATGCAGGTCACTGTCATGCAACTCTGGTGTCATCCGCACAGGAAGACTCGGTGAAGAAAAGATCAGGTCAGGTCACGGGTGTTCTAAAGTTTGTATCATTTGACAATGTAAGGAGAAAAATAAAGGCATCTACAGAGACAAAACCACGACTAAGAATCATACAAGGAACCTTAACATAAGAATGGAGGAACACTGCACAAGGCCTACTGGCCCATACAAGGCAGGTTCTTAAAGTTGTGCATAAGGAATGCTCCTACAAGACTACGGCTGTGAAGGCTAGGATGAGGATAGACAGTTCTGACACAAGTCCAGTCAGTAGGATGACTGTCATCTCTAACATGACAGGAAAGTTCATTGTTGGTGTCAGCAAGACTTTGTCATGTTAAGACGTGACAGTCATGCTGTCGACTGATTCTTTGTTAAAATTGTTAGGTCAGTGGTATGTTAGGTCACTGGTATGTTAGGTCACTGGTATGTTAGGTCACTGGTATGTTAGGTCACTGGTATGTTAGGTCAGTGGTGTGTTAGGTCACTGGTATGTTAGGTCACTGGTATGTTAGGTCACTGGTATGTTAGGTCACTGGTATGTTAGGTCAGTGGTGTGTTAGGTCAGTGGTGTGTTAGGCCACTGTTGTGTTATGTCAGTGGTATGTTAGGTCAGTGGTGTGTTAGGCCAGTGGTATGTTAGGGCAGTGGTATGTTAGGTCAGTGGTGTGTTAGGTCATGGATGTTAGGTCAGTGGTGTGGTAGGCCACTGGTGTGTTAGGTCAGTGGTTGTTAGGTCAGTGGTGTGTTAGGCCAGTGGTATGTTAGGGCAATGGTATGTTAGGTAAGGTATTAGGTCAGTGGATGTTGGTCAGTGGTATGTTAGGTCAGTGGTATGTTAGGTCAGTGGTGTGTTAGGTCAGTGGTATGTTAGGCCAGTGGTGTGTTAGGTCACTGGTGTGTTAGGTCAGTGGTATGTTAGGTCAGTGGTGTGTTAGGTCAGTGGTGTGTTAGGTCAGTGGTGTGTTAGGTCAGTGGTATGTTAGGTCAGTGGTATGTTAGGTCAGTGGTATGTTAGGTCATTGGTATGTTAGGTCAGTGGTGTGTCAGTTGTGTTAGGTCAATGGTATGTTAGGTCACTGGTGTTTAGGTCAGTGGTATGTTAGGTCAGTGGTGTGTTAGGTCAGTGGTATGTTGGATCACATGGAGCCCATAAAAGCTTCTTCACTGTGCTGCTCGGCAACACTGGTTGAAATTGAACCAACATACAAGACTATGAGTGAACACTGAAATAGGCTCTATGGCCCTACAAGGCAGGGTGTGCTTAATTTGGTAGATGTCACGTGACGGCTGGCAGTAGGTAGGTTAGGCATGGTTGTTAGGCCAGTGTATGTTAGGCAGTGGTATGTTAGGTCAGTGTATGAGCAGAGTTAGGTGGGATGTTAGGTCATGGTATGTTAGGTCAGTGGTATGTTAGGTCAGTGGTATGTTAGGTCATGGATGTAGGTCAGTGGTGTTAGGTCACTGGTATGTTAGGCAGTGGTATGTTAGGTCATGGTTGTTAGGTCATGGTTGTTAGGTCAGTGGTGTGTTAGGCAGTGGTATGTTAGGTCAGTGGTATGTTAGGTCAGTGGTATGTTAGGTCAGCTGGTATGTTAGGTCAGTGGTTGTTAGGTCAGTGGTGTGTTAGGTCAGTGTTGTGTTAGGTCAGTGGTATGTTAGGCAGTGGTGTGTTAGGTCAGTGGTATGTTAGGTCAGTGGTATGTTAGGTCAGTGGTGTGTTAGGTCAGGTAGTACAGTGGTATGTTAGGCAGTGGTATGTTAGGTCAGTGGTATGTTAGGTCAGTGGTTGTTAGGAGTGTTAGCAGTGGTATGTTAGGTCAGGGTATGTTAGGTCAGTGGTATGTTAGGTCAGTGGTATGTTAGGTCAGTGGTATGTTAGGTCAGTGGTGTGTTAGGTCAGTGGTATGTTAGGCCAGTGGTGTGTTAGGTCACTGGTGTGTTAGGTCAGTGGTATGTTAGGTCAGTGGTGTGTTAGGTCAGTGGTATGTTAGGTCAGTGGTGTGTTAGGTCAGTGGTGTGTTAGGTCAGTGGTATGTTAGGTCAGTGGTGTGTTAGGTCAGTGGTATGTTAGGCAGTGGTATGTTAGGTCATGGTGTGTTAGGTCAGTGGTTGTTAGGTCAGTGGTGTGTTAGGTCAGTGGTGTGTTAGGTCACTGGTGTGTTAGGTCAGTGGTATGTTAGGTCAGTGGTGTGTTAGGTCAGTGGTATGTTAGGTCAGTGGTATGTTAGGTCAGTGGTATGTTAGGTCAGTGGTATGTTAGGTCAGTGGTATGTTAGGTCAGTGGTGTGTTAGGTCAGTGGTGTGTTAGGTCAATGGTATGTTAGGTCAGTGGTGTGTTAGGCCACTGGTGTGTTAGGCCAGTGGTGTGTTAGGTCAGTGGTGTGTTAGGTCAGTGGTATGTTAGGTCAGTGGTGTGTTAGGCCAGTGGTATGTTAGGGCAGTGGTATGTTAGGTCAGTGGTATGTTAGGTCAGTTGTAGTTAGGTCAGTGGTGTGTTAGGTCAGTGGTATGTTAGGCAGTGGTATGTTAGGTCAGTGGTGTGTTAGGTCAGTGGTATGTTAGGTCAGTGGTATGTTAGGCAGGGTGTGTTAGGTCAGTGGTTGTTAGGTCAGTGGTTGTTAGGCAGTGGTATGTTAGTCAGTGGATATGTTAGTCAGTGGTATGTTAGGTCAGTGGTATGTTAGGTCAGTGGTATGTTAGTCGTGTTTATAGGGAGTGATATGTAGGTCAGTGGTATTTAGAAAGCGGTTGTAGGTCAGTGAGATGTTCAAGTGGATAGTGTAGGGTTGTGTTGGAAGAATTCCGTCATTATAGGTAAG
>WNWK01038008.1:0-18166 GCA_009830355.1 Cherax destructor | reverse complement strand
TATATTAAAAAAAAGGGAACATTACGGGGGAAACTCCAGTAAATATTGCTTGAATATTGATACTTTGTCTGTAGGGGGTCATGTGGCCAAATTATCTTGCTTATTTTCACTCCTAATTATACCTTTTCCCAAAACTTTAAATTAAAATTGCAATTTTTTTTGTAAGAACTGTGTATATATATATATATATATATATATATATATATATATATATATATAAAAAAAACGTATATATATCAGAATCAAGCGGAAGTTTTAGGGAGAAGGCTCACAGTCAGCAGGATTGGGAAACCATCAGGGAGTCGGGAGGTTAATTTGACAGTGTAGACCACTGAGCCACAAAAGGGCCATGGTTCAGCCTTTTCCCAGCCCGGGCACATCAGTCAGCCTCAAACATGCTTACAACCCGTTTCATTCTCTTTATGTTCTGACCACACGAGCGATCTTTATATCAATGCCCCCCCGCAGAAAGAAGTAGACGTATATATGAAGATAGGTGGCTTGTTTCGCGTGGCGCATTGATATGATGTGCTTGAGGCCCACTGGTGTCCCCGGGGCTAGGAAGAGACATTGCTTGAAACCCGGTTGCCCACCTTTTTGGGGATCTGTGGCTGAGTGGTCTGGGGCGTCACTTAAGGAACTAAGGCAGAAGATTGTCTGCATATTTCGATCTCAGTCTGAGGTCCTCTTGGCAGATACAAGATGAAAAAAAACCCGTTTAATCGAGTTTGTGTGATACCCAGACTGTCATGGCCTTCTGATACGTCAGGGAGGTCCCCCCGAGTTTGGTGATTTATATGCTTGCTTGATATGAATCTCACGGGACACCAGTTTTCCCCGGATCTTTTAAAATGGGAACTTGCTTGATGGCCCTCAAAGTGCCTCAATGGCATTTTTTTTTTGATTTGTAAACCCTTTGGGGGGATACCCGTCACTTCTCAATTAACGTTTTTTTTTTTTCATATTGAAAGATTGGGAGTTTTCGGGGTCGTATATGATTGATCTGTGTTCAGTTATACTAAATACTGATTGTCTTGTGTCATCTGTATATTCCAAATAAAGTTGTTTCATTGAGTTGTATATACCACTGGGGGACGCTAAGCCCATGATGAGTCTCTTCATGGGCTTGTTCTTCTAGGCTGCAATACTGCTGTACAATGCAACAATTCACAACTAACACAATACCGGACGCAACAATCCACAACAACACAAATACCGCGACTGCAACAATCCACAACAAAAAACCCCACTGCAACAATCCACAACTAACACAATACCGCGACTGCAAAAACCACAACTAACACACAATACCGCGACTGCAACAACCACAACTAACACAATACCGCGACTGCAACAATTCACAACTAACAACAATACCGCGACTGCAACAATCCAACCACACAATACCGGACTGCAACAATCCACAACTAACACAATACCGCGACTGCAAAAATTTCACAACAACACAATACCGCGACTGCAAAACCACAACTAACACAATACCGCGACTGCAACAATCCACAACTAACACACAATCCCGGGACGAAACAATCCACAACTAACACACAATACCGCGACGCAACAACCAAACTAACACAATCCCGGGACTGCAACAATTCACAACAAACACAAATACCGCGACTGCAAAATCCACAACTAACACACAAACCGCGACGCAACAATCCACAACTAACACAATACCGCGACTCAAAATTCAAAACAACACCAATCCCGCGACTGCAACAATCCACAACTAACACCAATACCGCGACTGCAACAATTCAAACAAACATACAATAAGACTGCAACAATCCACAACTAACACACAATACCGCGACTGCAACAATTCACAAACTAAACAATACCGCGACTGCAACAACCAAAACTAACACAAAAACCACTGCAACAATTCACAACTAACACTCAATACGCGATGCAAACAATTCACAACTAACACAATACCGCGACTGCAACAATTCACAACTAACACCCCAATACCGCGATGCAACAATTCACAACTAAATACAATAGGACTGCAACAATCCACAACTAACACACAATACCGCGACTGCAACAATCCACAACTAACACACAATCCCGCGACTGCAACAACCACAACCAACACTCAATACCGGACTGCAAAAATTCACAACTAACACACAATACCGCGGCTCCAAAAATTCACAACTAACCCCAATCCCGGCTGCAAAAATTCACAACTAAAAATAAAATCCCCCGGGGCTGCAAAAACCCCACAACTAACAACAATACCCGGCTCAAAAATCCACAACTAACACAAAATACCCGGCTGCAAAAACCCACAACTAACACACAATACCCGGCTGCAAAAATCCACAACTAACACAAAACCCGGCTGCAAAAATTCCACAACTAACACACAATCCCCGGCCGCCCAAACAACACAACAAACACAATCCCCCGGGGCTGCAAAAATCCACAACTAACACACAATACCGGGCTGCAAAAACCCACAACTAACACACAATACCCCGCTGCAAAAATCCACAACTAACACACAAAACCCGGGGCTGCAAAAATCCAAAACCAAACACAATACCCGGCTGAAAAAATCCACAACTAACATTTTTACCCGCTGCAAAAATCCACAACTAACACACAAAAACCCGTCAAAATCCACAACTAACACAATACCCGGCTGAAAAAACCCCAAAACTAACCCCAATACCCGGCGCAAAAATCCACAACTAACACAAACCGGCTGCAAAAATTCAAAACCCAACACACAAACCCGCTGCAAAAATTCAAAACAAAACACAATACCCGGGCAAAAATCCACAACAACACAAACCCGGCTGCAAAAATTCACAACTAACACACAACCGGCTGCAAAAACCCAAAACCCAACCCCACAAACCCTGGCTGCAAAAATTAAAACTAACAAAATACCGGCACGCAAAAACCCAAAACCCAACAAAAAATACCCTGGCTGCCAACACAACCCAACACACAATACCCCTGGCTGCAAAAATCCAAAACCCAACAAAATACCCGGCTGCAAAAATCAAAACCCAACACAAATACCCGGCTAAAAAACCACAACTAACACAAAAACCCCCCCACGCAAAAACCCACAACTAACACAATACCCGGCCGAAAACCCCCACAACTAACACACAATAACCGGCTGCAAAAATTCCACAACAACACACAAAAACCGGCCGCAAAAACCCCACAACCAAACACAATACCCGGGCAACCCCAAAACAACCCAACAAAATACCCTGGCTGCAAAAATTACAACTAACACACAAAAACCCTGGCTGCAAAAATTCACAACTAACACCAAACCCGGCCGCAACATCCAAAACTAACACAATACCCGGCCGCAAAATTTTCCACAATTAACACACAATCCCCGGCCAACCCCAAAAATTCACAACTAACACAAATACCCGGCTGCAAAAATTCACAACTAACACCAATACCCGGCTGCAAAAATAAAACCCAACAAAATTTCCCGGCACTAACCCCCAACTAACACAAATACCCGGCTGCAAAAAACACAACTAACACACAATACCGGCTCCCAAAAATCCACAACTAACACAAATACCCTGGCTGCAAAAACAAAACCCAACACACAATCCCCCCAAGGCAAAAACCCAAACTAACACAATACCCACGAAAAACCCAAAACCCAACACACAATCCCCCGGGGCTGCAAAAATCCAAAAACTAACACACAATCCCGGCCGAAAAAAACCAAAACCCAACACAATACCGGCCGCAAAAATTCACAAACCAACACCAATCCCGCGGCTGCAAAAATTCAAAACCCAAAAAACACAATACCCCGGCTGCAAAAATTACAAAAACCCAACACAATACCCACGGCAAAAATCCACAACTAACACAAAAACCCGGCCCGAAAAAAACACAACTAACAAAAAATCCCCGGCCGGCAACAATTCAAAACTAACACACAATACCACAACTACAACAATTCACAACAACACACAACACAACTACAACAATTCACAACTAACACACATTACCACAACACAACAACACAACTAACACACACATTGGGATATGAAGTTGAGACCATAATGTATAGGAGCTTCCAGACAGTGATTTGATTGCTGAAATGCTGTGCATTATAATGGCTCTCTGATTTTGTATACCTTGTATATGCGGTGACTGGAAATAAACAATAGGGTTAACTGTGAAAAAAAAATATAGGTCCCCGAAACCAGATAGCTTTTCAGGGCAAATCATACGCAGAATCACCCCAACTCATTCGTAACAATCATAAGTTTATCAATTCCTTCCCAATATTATGTTCAAAATTTTGGGAGAATAAGGTATAAACCTTGGAAATAAATACTTGGCTGGTCTAGAAAGACAGTGGGGGAAACTAGGACATATTTATTGGTTTCGGTCCTGGGACCGAAGTGAACAAGGTCCCAGGACCGAAATGTTTTCTAATAAATATGTCGTAGTGTTTTGCTGACGTATCTTTCTAGACCATAATGTGTGTATTTTGGGATGAGGCTGATGTAACTATGGGGACAATAGGCTATACTCGAGTGATAATGGGTTTTAGCTTATTTTTTCCTGCTATGTAACTTTCTGTCGTTATCAAGAGCTCTGAGACAAACAGGAAAACCAGTTCATTATTCTGCCATTGGTAGATATTAAGTGGTGGTGTGGAAAAGGTGTAGCCAATAAGCAGCAGAGGCGCCCCTACCTGCTCGGGTATATAACCTCCTGCGAACAATCATTCAAACATTATACTACTGCTGCTTGGCTCTACTAACAGCTCTCACTGCAACTACAAGAGTTAACTCATTTGCCACGTGTTGGCGCTGACATTATACTGGGAAATAAGATGGCTAAGGAGAAGTTCTTGGCTAAGGTGGTGCTGGTGATGCTTGCCCTGGTGGGTGTGGAGTGAGGGGTCCAGGGTGCTGATGTGCTGCTGCTGGGTTCTTCGTCCCACAAGAACATAATAATACCGTTGGCCGAGGCTCTGGGTAGTCGTGGACACCAGGTGATCGTGCTTCACTTCACGCCAGTCCTGCTAACTCTTCCCGCTCCTACACCGACCTGGTAGCCTCCGACGCCTGGGAGACCATCCGTAAAGTGACGGGCGACTTCAATGTCTTCAAGATGCGAGAAGCTAACGGTGGGAAAGACGTGAACTCCGAAGTAATGAAGAAAGTGCTACTGTAACCTGCCAGAGTATTGTGACGCCTTTCTGCGTGACCCTGGAGTGCAGACCGCCTGACCAGCAAGCCAGACCTGATACTCCTGCCAGCGTTCAGAACGAGTGTGGTCTGGCACTGGTTCATAAGTTCAAGGCGCCCTTCATCTATGTCACCACCTCGGGTCTCACCCTTGGACAGCAGACCTTATGGGCAACCCGGAGAACCTTCCTACATACCCAACCAGTACTCACCTACGGTGCCCACATGAGCCTTTGGCAACGCACAGTCAACACCCGCCAGGTGAGTTGTAGGTCTGCCTTGCTGGGGAAGGGATTTGTCTCTGACACTATGGGTGTAATACACGTGGCACTATACACACCATAACACTAAACCATCAACAAACACTAACTTCTATTCTCTTATTCCTACAGAATCGCTGGTCCGTATCTGAGGAAACAATTGGTGATGAACAGACTGGATGGAGTGGTGCAGAGGTTCCTGGGAGACCCAACAGTGTCACTGTCTGAAGTGGAGAAGAACGTGTCATTGGTCTTAGTAAACTCTCACTATTCTCTGGGGCACCCACGCCCCTGCTACCCAACGTGGTGGAGGTGGGTGGCATGCACTGCCGCCCAGGCCGCCCCTGCAGGACAACCAACTTCGACATTTTCTGACTCTTCTACCGTACCTGTGGTGCTCTTTAGTCTGGGCTCATCAATCCGCAGCGAACAACTTCCTCCTCGGGTGTTGCACTCACTGATGGCTGCCTTCCGTCGTCTTCCTACCGAGTATTATGGAAGTGGAGGGCGGTGCCCTTGCGACCTTCCAGCTAATGTAATGACCCGCCCCTGGCTGCCACAGCAAGACGTGCTGGCACACAAACGAGTACGCGCCTTTCTCACCCACGGAGGATTGCTGTCACTTCAGGAGGCTGTCTACCACAATGTTCCACTGGTAGGACTGCCCATCATGAGTGACCAACACCTCAACGTTCGTCAGGCTGCGGCCTCAGGTGTGGCCGTCGAGCCTAGTCTGGATAGCCTGACGGAGGAGGGAGTTTACTCAGGCTATTAGAGCGTGGTGGAGGAGAAACAATACAGACAGAGAGTGTTGGAGAGGTCACAGCTTCTGCGTCCCCAAAAATCTCCACCACTGACACAGCTGTCTACTGGACTGAACAGGGGCACGACGGCGGTGGTCAACCCCTGCGGTCTGCGGGTTGACATACCACTCTACCAATCCCTTTACTGATGTTGCTGTTTTTCTGCTGACACTACTGTTCTCTGTTCTGCGCTTCGTTCAGTTCTCACAGCACTCAAACGCATGTTTGTGGGGTCCCAAAAACACTGTTCAAAGCCCAAACCTCAGAACACATGTTGCAGAAGACACTGACAAAGCAGAGAGAGATCTGCTAGCCTCACTGATCTTGGAATGAAGACCTACTGTTAGTTTCGTTAGTATTCCTGTTAATGCTGTTATCTTCGGATGTTTTTCATTGAACCCAAGTTCTGTCTGGGTTTGATAGACCTTCCAGCTATCAGTGGAAGCTTCTAGTGGTTGGAGAGATCTGAAAATAAATATCACCACCACAACTACCAAAACCCATCATCACGACCACTCACCATCACCACCATCAATCACCCCCAAAACACCTCCGTCACCTAACCACCACCCACCAAACTTCCACCACCTCAACCCCACCATCATCACCACAACTACCACATCACAACTACCACCAGCCACTCAGCACCTCAACTTCAAAAGTCAAAGAAATGTCATTTCACTATTTTTCATAGTGCTGATATTTTTTTATATATTTTTACACTATAAATAAAGACAATTTTAAAAAAAAACAATTGTTTTATTGTAACTAGTATGACCCCCTGTTAAAAGTAGGTGATAAAGAGAGTATGATAAAAAAGAGAGAGAGTAATAAAGAGAAACCAATGAGGAAGAAAAAGGGGGAGGAAAAGATGAGACACCACCAGCATGGTTCTGATGCTGTGACTCAAAAAAATGTTTTGGGGGGGCATCCTGGGTGCTGGTTACTGTTGGGTGGCATCCTGGGGGCTGGCTACTGTTGTGGGTGGGATCCTGGGGGGTGGTCTACTGTTGTGGGGGGCATCCTTGGGGTTTGGGCTATTGTTGGGGTGGCATCCTGGGGGTTTCTACTATTGTGGGGGGATCCTGGGGGTTAATCTACTGTTGTGGGTGGCATCCCCAAATGCTGGCTACTGTTGTGAGTGTACTTTTTTAGCACTGTTGTGGGGGGCATCCTGGGGGCTGGTCTACTGTTTTGGGGTGGATACTGGGTGTTAGTCTACTGTTTTGGGGGGCATCCTGGGTGCTGGTTACTGTTGTGAGGGCATACTTTTTAGTCTACTGTTGTGGGGGGCATCCGGGGGTGGTCTATGTTTTGGGTGGATCCTTTTTTGGGGCTACTGTTGTGGGGGGCATCCTTGCTGGTCATGTTGTGGGTGGATCCTGGGTGCTGGTCTACTGTTTTGGGGGGATCCTGGGGGCTGGTCATGTTTTGGGTGGCATCCGGGGGCTGGTCAACTGTTGTGGGGGGATCCGGGGGCTGGTCTACTGTTGTGGGGGGATCCGGGGGGCACTGTCGTGGGGGGCATCCTGGGTGTTGGCTATTGTTGTGGGTGGATCCTGGGGGCTGGCTACTATTGTGGGGGGCATCCTTTGGGGTTTGGGCTACTGTTGTGGGTGGCATCCTGGGTGTGGCTACTGTTGTGTGTGGATACTTTTTGCTACCGTTTTGGGGGGCATCCTGGGGGTTTGTCATTGTTTGGGGGGCATCCTGGGTGCTGGTCTACTGTTGTGGTATCCTTGGGGGGGCTATTTTGGGGTGGGGATCCTGGGGGCTGGCTACTGTTTGTGTGGATACTGTGTGGTCACGTTGTGGGTGGGATCCTGGGTGTTTCACTGTTGTGGGTATCAGGGTGTTTGGTCACTGTTGTGGGTGGCATCCGGGGGTTTGGGCTACTGTTGTGGGATCCTGAGTGCTGGTCTACTGTTGTGTGCATCCTGGGGTTGGCTATGTTGTGGGTGGCATCCTGGGGGTTTCTACTGGTGGGTGGCATCCTGGGGGTTGGTCTACTATTGTGGGTTCCCAAAACCTTTTGGGGGCCCTTTTTAAACTACTGTTTTGGGGGGGGGTGAACATTTTGGGTGGTTAACTACTGTTGTGGGGTTTGGGGAAACCTTTGGGGTGGGGAACACTGTTGTGGGGGGCATCCTTTTTAATCTACGTTGTGGGTGACATTTATAATTAGTGAAAAAAGAAACAAAAAAAAAATTTTTATTATTATTATTATTATTATTATTATTATTATTATTATTATTATTATTATTATTGTAAAATACAAACTCCCTTGGAATCAAAATGCCGAGAAAAGGGGAAAAATGAGGTTTGATACGGGAAGGGGAAAACGGTACAGTTTCCCCGAGCCGTGTTTGTAGATATCCAGAAAGTCAGGGAAATTTACAGTAAGTCATATATGGTCGTTTGTCGTGTCTTAGACTCCCGCTGTGAAGGGGCGGGTCCTGTACCACAGAATACAGTTTAAATTTTGGGTTCAGAACGCAATCTTGTCTTCTGCAGGGATTCCTCATGGGGTTTTGGAAGTCAAGAAATCTGACAAAATTTTAAATTTCCTGAGGAGGGTTACTTGAGATCCTGAGGTATTTGGGCCCTTTCTTTGGGGATTTCCCCTCAGAGGGTTTCTTGAGATCCTGAGGTCGTTTTCTGAGATCCTCAGGAGGGTTACTTGAGATCCTGAGGTGGTTACTTGAGATCCCGGAGGGTTACTTAAGACCCTGGGGGGTTACTTGGATCCTGAGGTGGGTTACTTGAGATCCTCAGGAGGGTTACTTGAGACCCTGAGGTGGGTTACAAGACCCTGAGGTGGGTTTTTTGAGATCCCGGGAGGGTTAAAACTAGGAGTTACTTGAGATCCTCAGGAGGGTTATTTAACATGCTGAGAAGCGTTGCTTAAATGTTTGAAGTTCAGAAGAGACTATGGGTGATTTTTTGTAATAAATCTTGAGATTTTTTCCAAAGGTGCAAAAATAAAGGGATCCAAGTAAGAACCCCCCCGCGTTTCAGGAACCTGTAAGCTTCATGACCCGTGAACCCTAGGGGAAAATAATCGACCCGGGGAAACTTTAGAGGCTTCAACCGACAAGCGAATCTTAAAAAACCCCATCCGTTAGTTTTTAGTTTAACATCTTTATTATGCCCCCCGGAAGTAAAAGGATTAAAAGTACATAAGGGGTCCAGGGACTGACCGAAATTTGATAGAATGTTCAAAAATAAACTTTACGTTTATATCGGGTCATAGATATAAACATAAAACAGCTCATTCCCTTTTGTAACTTGTTAGAATATTCCCGGTCCGCGATTTAGTGTCATTACGAGGGAGTGTAGAGGACTAACTCTGATGACCCGAAGACTTCAAACCCGGGAAACCCGACAGAGACCCTTTCGGGAGGGAGAGTCCTGTAGTGAGCAGCTCCCAGGTTGAAGGGAAGAAGAGGGCAAGGTCACGTTCCCTACACTGGTCCATAGCCTCGGTTGGCAGTGAACCTCAGCCCCGCCGCAGTGCCAGCCGTCCCAGGCCTGCAAAAACAGTGTTCTTTTAGATAAATTAAAATACATCATTAGGGGATTCATATAAAAAAACATTAACAGAACATACATAGTTATGAAAACTTACGACAAAATAGTCCCAGAAGTTGTCCCACAAGGCCGTAGTCGTCTGTTATCCTCAGCCATCTTACAGATGGTTTAAAAGACAGTCTCTTCCATTGAGCCAAAGCTGAGAGTAATAGAAATTGTAGTAGTGGTAGGAATATGATGATAGTTATGGTATGGAAGATAGTAAGGGGACAGTATATATATTAATATATATATATATATATATATATATATATATATATATATATATATATATATAAGATTAAAAGCTAACTCACTCAAAAATATATTCCCACAAAAATTGAAATTTACTTCATTCATTAACAAAACTTATACTTTAAATTATACAAGTAAACACAAGCGCTTTCCAAGCAGTGAGTGTTGAAAGTTTGAAGCCCACCGGATAAGTCGTTCTCAAGTTATAAGGGAAAACATTGGATGAATTAGGAACAATTTATTTAGTCACTCCTTCGGGTTTATCTATCCAAACAGAGATTCTTCCAGATTAAAATATGTTTGAATTATCAACATTATAGCCAAGGTAACATACTTAGAAAACAGATATTCGATGGAGTTGTAGGTTTGAAGACGATCCTGATCTATGTTGCTCCTGCCAGCTGACACTATGTCGTTGGGTAGCAAGTAAATGCCTCGGATGAAACCTTTAAATACCCCACCTGCAATCAGTAAAATTATATATATATATATATATATATATATATATATATATATATATATATATATGCAAAACAACCACGGAGGAGTTGAATGATAGCTCTAGGCCTTTCGTGTTGCAATCAACACATCAGGAGCTTGCAATGTTGCAGAAAGAGGAGGTCCCAGCAAATACGATCACATGAAACGCCTTTGTGTGTGTGAGAGGTACACTCTAAGTCAGTTACACTCACAAACACAAGTAACTAGAAGCCTCCTGGATACAATACAACCAACCACTGAGAGATCTAGAATAGATTCTTTCCCCCACTGCAGAATTTGTACTCACTGAAGTTGCTGCTGAACTTGCTGAAGAGTGGAATCTTGATCTTGTTGACGAAGGTGAAGGTTGAGAGCAGAGGGAAGGTTAGGACGTATCTCTTGGACCGCGACCGACCCTCCTTTGAGCTTCCGTACTCAGAGAGGTTGAACCCCGTGTCACTAGGCAAGCCAGGGTCACCCTTGAAGCCAGGGTCACTCTTGAAGCCTGGCTTCGATCCCTTGAAGCCAGGGTCCTCCTTGAACCTCGGGTGCTTCCCCTTCAAGCCAAGGTCACCCTTAAAACCAAGGTCGCCGTTCAAGCCTCCTGGGATTCCCGTGGGTTCCTGGCGGGCGTGGGCGTCCTGGGATAGAGTCACAGTCACGCCCATGATCACAGCCGCCCACACACCAGCGGGGATCATACTGTGGGCGTGGGGGTCATGTTAGTATTGCTGGTGTTCATGGCGGCCATGATAATAATAATGATCATATTAAACTTGAAGATAATAATGATATTATGATAATAATAACAATAATAATATAATTGAAAATAATAAATAACAATTACAATAATAACGACAATGATAATATAATAATAATAACAAACATATCATAATAATAACTATGATAATAACAATACTAAATAATAATAATTACAATAATAATAATAATAATATTATTATTATTATTATTATTATTATTTATTATTATGAGGTTAGTGGAGGTGAGTTGTGTCAATGTATAATTGAAGTCAGAGGTGAGAAGGTGGGTGTTGTAGAGGAACCTGTGACACTACAATGATACTTTACTTGGCAGGTATTGTAGACGTCGACGATGGTACACTGACAGCTGCTGTTTCACTGACAGCTGATGTTACACTGACAGCTGATGTTACGCTGACAGCTGCTGTTACGCTGACAGCTGATGTTACGCTGACAGCTGATGTTACGCTGATAGCTGATGTTACGCTGACAGCTGCTGTTACGCTGACAGCTGATGTTACGCTGACAGCTGATGTTACGACGCGATGAGCACGCTGATGTTACGCTGACAGCTGATGTTACGCTGACAGCTGATGTTACGCTGATAGCTGATGTTACACTGACAGCTGCTGTTACGCTGACAGCTGATGTTACGCTGACAGCTGCTGTTACGCTGACAGCTGCTGTTACGCTGACAGCTGATGTTACACTGACAGCTGATGTTACGCTGACAGCTGATGTTACGCTGACAGCTGATGTTACGCTGATAGCTGATGTTACACTGACAGCTGCTGTTACGCTGACAGCTGATGTTACGCTGACAGCTGATGTTACGCTGACAGCTGATGTTACGCTGACAGCTGATGTTACGCTGATAGCTGATGTTACACTGACAGCTGATGTTACGCTGACAGCTGATGTTACGCTGACAGCTGATGTTACACTGACAGCTGATGTTACGCTGACAGCTGCTGTTACACTGACAGCTGATGTTACGCTGACAGCTGATGTTACACTGACAGCTGTTACACTGACAGCTGATGTTACGCTGACAGTTACTGTTACGCTGACAGCTGCTGTTACACTGACAATTGCTGTTACATTGACAGTTGTTGTTACACTGACAGTGGCTATTACACTGACAGCTGCTGTTACACTGACAGCTGATGTTACACTGACAGCTGATGTTACACTGACAGCTGATGTTACACTGACAGCTGATGTTACACTGACAGCTGTTACACTGACAGCTGATGTTACGCTGACAGTTGTTGTTACGCTGACAGCTGCTGTTACACTGACAATTACTGTTACATTGACATTTGTTGTTACAC
This sequence comes from Cherax destructor, assembly GCA_009830355.1. Lineage (NCBI taxonomy): Eukaryota > Metazoa > Arthropoda > Malacostraca > Decapoda > Parastacidae > Cherax > Cherax destructor. The sequence continues at coordinate 5,472 of WNWK01038008.1, read as the reverse complement.
TGACAGATACTGTTACACTGACAGTGGCTATTACACTGACAGCTGCTGTTACACTGATAGTTGCTATTACACTGACAGCTGCTCTTACACTGATAGCTACTGTTACACTGAGAGCTACTGTTACACTGACAGTTGCTATTATACTGATAGTTGCTGTTACACTGACAGTGGCTATTACACTGACAGCTGCTGTTACACTGACAGCTGCTCTTACACTGACAGCTACTGTTACACTGAGAGCTACTGTTACACTGACAGTTGCTATTATACTGATAGCTGCTGTTACACTGACAGCTGCTCTTACACTGATAGCCACTGTTACACTGATAGCTGCTGTTACACTGACAGCTGCTCTTACACTGGCAACTACTGTTACATTGACAGTTGTTGTTACACTGAAAGCTACTGTTACACTGACAGTTGCTATTATACTGATAGCTGCTATTACACTGACAGCTGCTCTTACACTGACAGCTGCTCTTACACTGACAGCTGCTCTTACACTGAGAGCTACTGTTACACTGAGAGCTACTGTTACACTGACAGTGGCTATTATACTGACACGCTACACTGGTCTACATCTCACGTCTGTTTCTAGTCTTCTCAACCAATCAGCGCTCGTCTAGGAACTCCCGAGCTAGATCAATCAGCCAATCACCGCTCGTTTACTGTTACTACTACTACTACTATATAATAATAACAATAATAATAATAATAATCTTTAAGACTTCTTTATTTCTCTCCCCCTTCTCCAAAATGACACTTTACCTGTTGACTGTACATATGGAGCACATGTGCAGCCAGGTGTGTGTGTGACAAGTCATGTGTCACACAACACACACAAAGGTTTGCAACAAGACTAGTCCCAGAGCTAAGGGATTGTCCTACGAAGAAAGGTTAAGGGAAATCGGCCTGACGACACTAGAGGACAGGAGGGTTAGGGAAGACATGATAACGACATATAAAATACTGCAGGAATAGATAAGGTGGACAGAGACAAGGATGTTCCAGAGAGGGACACAGAAACAAGGGGTCACAATTGGAAGTTGAAGACTCCTATGAGTCAGAGGGATGTTAGGAAGTATTTCTTCAGTCATAGAGTTGTCAGGAAGTGGAATAGCTTGGAAAGTGACTAGTGGAGGCAGGAACCATACATAGTTTTAAGACTAGGTTTGATAAAGCTCATGGAGCAGGGAGAGAGAGGACCTAGTAGCAATCAGTGAAGAGGCGGGGCCAGGAGCTATGAATCGACCCCTGCAACCACAAATAGGTGAGTACACACAACACACACAACACAACACACAACATACTACATTGAAGAGAAAGTAAATTACTACTCAAAATTAACAATAAACAAGAAACAAGTCCTGAAGATCTACCACCTCACCTTGTAGGAGAAAGAGAGAGAGAGAGAGAGAGAAGAGAGAGAGAGAGAGAGAGAAGAAGAGAGAGAGAGAAGAGAGGATCGCTGGCTCCACTGATGGCTCCAACTTCGGCCATACCTTATCTGTTTGCCCAATAACAATAAAAACACTTTTAAATGATGTAGGTAACAGCCTAGCTTGTAAACAAAGTTAGCAACCTTAACCTCACCTTGTAGAACCCGTGGAAGAGAGAGAGAGAGAGAGAGAGATGTGGCAGATGATTCAGGTTTAACAGACCGGGATAATTGAGTATATATAACAAGCATATTGGACGTCAAGGTGCGCAATTTCTGTGAGAAATCTATCAATTTCTCCGTGGGTTATAGTCCCCTTCCCCCTCTCTCTCTCTCTCTCTCCCCTTTTTCTCTTCTTCTTCTCTCTCTTCCCTTCTCTTTCTCTCTCTTCTCTCTCTCTCTCTCTCTCTCTCTCTCTCTCTCTCTATCTATCTATCTATCTATCTCTCTCTCTCTCTTCACACGGGGTTCTACAAGGTGAGGTTAAGGTTGCTAACTTTGTTTACAAGCTAAGAGCTGTTACCTACATCATTTATAAGTGTTTTTATTGTTATGGGACAAACACATAGGGTATAGGCTGAAGTTGCAGCCATCGGTAGGCCTATCTGAAAATAAGATACCAGATATATTTAGCAAATTTCCTAAATTTGCTTTTAAGAGATAAGTGAATTGTAAATATAAATCCAAATGTAATCCCGTTAACTCTTTTGGGGCCTAGTTCCTAGGCCTATTGTGTATCCATATGTTCTTGTGCTACCATCCATATGATGGATATGAAGTGTACAATAAACTAGCCACTACCATCCACAGAATGGATATGGAGTGCACAATAAACTAGCCACTATCATCCACAGAATGGATATGGAGTGTACAATAAACTAGCCACTACCATCCACAGGATAGATATGAAGTGTACAATAAACTAGCCACTACCCTCCACAGAATGGATATGGAGTGCACAATAAACTAGCCACTACCATCCACAGAATGGATATGGAGTGCACAATAAACTAGTCACTATCATCCACAGAATGGATATGGAGTGTACAATAAACTAGCCACTACTATTCACAGAATGGATATGAAGTGCACAATAAACTAGCCACTACCCTCCACAGAATGGATATGGAGTGTACATTAAACTAGCCACTACCATCCACAGGATAGATATGACATGCACAATAAACTAGCCACTACCATCCACAGAATGGATATGGAGTGCACAATAAACTAGCCACTATCATCCACAGAATGGATATGGAGTGTACAATAAACTAGCCACTACCATCCACAGGATGAATATGGAGTGCACAATAAACTAGCCTCTACCATCCACAGAATGGATATGGAGTGCACAATAAACTAGCCACTATCATCCACAGAATGGATATGGAGTGTACAATAAACTAGCCACTACCATCCACAGGATGAATATGGAGTGCACAATAAACTAGCAACTATCATCCACAGAATGGATATGGAGTGTACAATAAACTAGCCACTACCATCCACAGGATGAATATGGAGTGCACAATAAACTAGCCTCTACCATCCACAGAATGGATATGGAGTGCACAATAAACTAGCCACTATCATCCACAGAATGGATATGGAGTGTACAATAAACTAGCCACTACCATCCACAGGATGAATATGGAGTGCACAATAAACCAGCCACTACCATCCACAGGATGGATATGGAGTGCACAATAAACCAGCCACTACCATCCACAGGATGGATATGGAGTGCACAATAAACCAGCCACTACCATCCACAGGATGGATATGGAGTGCACAATAAACCAGCCACTACCATCCACAGGATGGATATGGGGGTGCACAATAAACTAGCCACTACCATCCACAGGATGGATATGGAGTGCACAAAAACTAGCCACTACCATCCACAGGATGGATATGGAGTGCACAAAACTAGCCACTACCATCCACAGGATGGATATGGAGTGCACAATAAACTAGCCACTACCATCCACAGGATGGATATGGAGTGCACAATAAATAGCCACTACCATCCACGGGAATGGATATGGAGTGCACAATAAATTAGCCACTACCATCCACAGGATGGATATGGAGTGCACAATAAACTAGCCCTACCATCCACAGGATGAATATGGAGTGCACAATAACTCAGCCACTACCATCCACAGAATGGATATGGAGTGCACAATAAACTAGCCACTACCATCCACAGATGGATATGGAGTGCACAATAAACTAGCCACTACCATCCACAGATGGATATGGAGTGCACAATAAACTAGCCACTACCATCCACAGGATGGATATGGAGTGCACAATAAACTAGCCACTACCATCCACAGGATGAGATATGGAGTGCACAATAAACTAGCCACTACCATCCACAGATGAATATGGAGTGCACAATAAACAGCCACTACCATCCACAGAATGGATATGGAGTGCACAATAAACTAGCCACTACCATCCACAGGATGGATATGGAGTGCACAATAAACTAGCCTCTACCATCCACAGAATGGATATGGAGTGCAATAAACTAGCCACTACCATCCACAGAATGGATATGGAGTGCACAATAAACTAGCCACTACCATCCACAGGATGAATATGGAGTGCACAATAAACTAGCCTACCATCCACAGGATGGATATGGAGTGTACAATAAACTAGCCACTACCATCCACAGGATGGATATGGAGTGCACAATAAACTAGCCTCTACCATCCACAGGATGGATATGGAGTGCACAATAAACTAGCCACTACCATCCACAGGATGGATATGGAGTGTACAATAAACTAGCCCTACCATCCACAGGATGGATATGGAGTGCACAATAAACTAGCCACTACCATCCACAGGATGGATATGGAGTGCACAATAAACTAGCCTCTACCATCCACAGAATGGATATGGAGTGCACAATAAACTAGCCACTACCATCCACAGATGGATATGGAGTGCACAATAAACTAGCCACTACCATCCACAGGATGGATATGGAGTGCACAATAAACTAGCCACTACCATCCACAGGATGGATATGGAGTGCACAATAAACTAGCCACTACCATCCACAGGATGGATATGGAGTGCACAATAAACTAGCCTCTACCATCCACAGGATGGATATGGAGTGCACAATAAACTAGCCACTACCATCCACAGGATGGATATGGAGTGCACAATAAACTAGCCCTACCATCCACAGGATGGATATGGAGTGCACAATAAACTAGCCACTACCATCCACAGGATGGATATGGAGTGCACAATAAACAAGCCACTACCATCCACAGGATGGATATGGAGTGACAATAAACTAGCCTCTACCATCCACAGGATGGATATGGAGTGCACAATAAACCAGCCACTACCATCCACAGGATGGATATGGAGTGCACAATAAACCAGCCACTACCATCCACAGGATGGATATGGAGTGCACAATAAACCAGCCACTACCATCCACAGGATGAATATGGAGTGCACAATAAACCAGCCACTACCATCCACAGGATGGATATGGAGTGCACAATAAACCAGCCACTACCATCCACAGGATGGATATGGAGTGCACAATAAACCAGCCACTACCATCCACAGGATGGATATGGAGTGCACAATAAACTAGCCACTACCATCCACAGGATGGATATGGAGTGCACAATAAACTAGCCACTACCATCCAAGGATGGATATGGATCACAATAAATCCTCTACCATCAAGTGGATATGGAGCAATACTGCTCTACCATCCACAGAATGGATATGGAGTACAATAAACCACTCTCCACAGGATGATATGGAGGCAAAAAACTGCCCTACCATCCACAGAATGGATATGGAGTGCACAAAAATAGCCACTACCATCCACGGATGGATATGGAGGACAATAAACAGCCCTACCATCACAGGATGATATGGAGTGCACAATAAACAGCCACACCTCCACAGGATGGATATGAGTACAATAAACTACCACTACCATCCAGGATGGTTCCCTCATCCACAGGTAGTTAACCTGG
>WNWK01038007.1:0-18167 GCA_009830355.1 Cherax destructor | reverse complement strand
AACGGAAATCAACTGCACTTTGGGGAAATAGCAGGGTCTTGCTAACCCTATATTTGAATTGACAGTGGAGGTTTCAGCTGCCTGTGGAGGCTGCGCGAAGAAAATGTGACCTAGCATATCCATTGTGCGCGTGAATAGCGCCACTCTAAAGGATCCCATTTGCTCCAAACACCTGAAAATCACTTTTCTCTCATTGTTGGTGCACTGTTTCCCTGGCTCTGTGTCTGGCTATCTGCAACTGCATCTGCCATCCCTTAATTTGTGGGCAACCCGGAGGTAAGGACAGTGTGGGCGAGCCCAATGGACGTGTGCATCATTGTGGCAGACGAGGACCAGGGGGAGAGACCGGGGGGATACTGTGGTTGGTTGTCTCATGAGGATGGGGGAGGGAGGGGACAAGATGCTGCTATCATGTTGCTGATGCAAGTTACGTACTGCTGATACAGGAGCCATTGTTTTTATAAAGCAACACATTCCTAACTAACCTAAATATTTCTGAGACAACTAACAAATTCCAGATGCAACTCATATATTTATAAAGCAACAAGCATAATATCGATACAACAAATACATTCTTGAAACAATTAACATACACTCAGTGGCCACTTTATTAGGTAACCTTTCAAGTACTGGGTAGGATCCATCTCTGCCCTCAGAACAGCCTGAATTCTTCTGGCATGGATTCAACAAGGTGCTGGAAACATTCCTTACATATCTTGGTCAAGTTAGCAGTAGCATCACGCAGTTGCTGAAGGCTTGTCGGCTGCACATTCATGCTGCAAATCTCCAAGGCGATTTTTTTTTTTTTCATTCTTCAACTATCCAGTTTTGGAGAGCCTGTAAGCTGTCTCATGCTGCTGTAGCCCTTCAACTGCCAGGGTCGATGTGTTATGCATTCAGTGATGTTTTCTCCATACCAATGTCGTAATGTGTTTTTATTTGAGTTAATGTCACCTTCATGTCAGCTTGAGTCAGTCTCCTCCGATCTCTGTCATTAAAAAGGCTGCTTACTGGATGCTCTACGTGTAAATCCTTGGCGATCAGGCATTGAGAAACTCAAAATATGTCTGTCGGGACCAAAATTTATTCCACAGGTCAAAGTAACTTAGATGCCTTTCTGATCTTTGATCTGAGCGACTACTGAACCTCTAGACCATGTCTGCATGCTTGTAAGCATTGAGGTGTTGCACTACCTGATTGTCTGATTAGATATTTGCATTAACGATCATGTGAATTGATTTTATTAATAAAATAGTCACTTTACACAACTAATACACTCCTATTATAATTTTAATATTTCTGAGACAACTAAAATATTCTTGATACAACCAACATGCCCTGGTACAAACTAATATATTTCTGATAAAAAAATAGTCTGTAATATAACTAACATATCTGATCAATAAACATACCTCTGATAAAAACACAAATATAAAATTTAAACATCTGAAAGAAACATTTTTTGATCTCAAGAATTCAACTCGGCTTTTATTTTAAAAGAAACTATTTTCCTCTGATGGATTAAAAAAAATTTTTAATGATTAACAGAAAAATAATTCTAGATTTTTCCCTTTAGCGAGGCTCACTTTTAGCCTCAGTTATGTTAACGTATTAATCAAATAATTTTGGGGAAGTTTCCCAGCTCTCTCCGTCTTATATTCATATGAAGTTAATCTTCGAGTTTTAACTGACCTCGACCCTCCATATTGGTTTCTTCTTCAGAATTAACTTTTAAAAGGAAATCAATTTTCTTTATGAAAGCGTATAGCTGAGATTTGACTGTGTTTAGTTGTGTTGACTTTTGTTGACTGTGTGTTGACTGTGTGTTGACTGTGTGTTGACTGTGTGTTGACTGTGTGTTGACTGTTTTGACTGTAATTTTACTGTTGACTGAGTGTTCACTGTGTGTTTACTGTGTGTTGACTGTATATTGACTGTTGACTGAGTGTTCACTGTGTGTTGACGTGTGTTTACTGTATATTGACTGTTAACTGAGTGTTCACTGTTGTTTACTGTGTGTTGACTGTTTATTGACTGTTGACTGAGTGTTCACTTTTGTTGACTGTGTGTTATGTATATTGACTGTTGACTGAGTGTTCCTTTGTTGACTGTATGTTGACTGTATATTGACTGTTGATGAGTTTCACCGTGTGTTGACTGTGTGTTGACTGTATATTGACTGTTGACTGAGTGTACACTGAGTGTTGACTGTGTGTTGACTGTATACTGACTGTTGACTGAGTGTTCACTGTGTTTTACTGTGTGTTGACTGTATATTGACTGTTGACTGAGTGTTCACTGTGTTTGACTGTGTTGACTGTGTGACGTCTGCATTTTCCTGTAGTGATTGCTGTGTTTTCACTGTGTGTTGTCTGTGTACTATTTTTTTTGACTGTGTTGAATGTTTTTCGCTTGTGTTGAATGTTAAGTGGAAGTCTACTGACTGTTGGATTTATGCTGACTGAGTGCTTGGTTCGTATTTACTGGGTGTTGACTGTGTGAGGGGGTTTTGTTGTTGGAGGGGTTTTGTTGACTTTTGAGGGTTGTGTTGACTGTGTGAGGGTTGTGTTGACGTGGATTTTTTGGGTGTATTTTGTTGCTGTAAATTATATATTTTATGTTTTCTATGAGTTGATTGTGTAATGTCAGTGTGATGCTGTGTGTTGACAGTGGTTAGTGTGCGTTGGCTGTGTTTCTGCTGAGTGTTGACAGTGATGAAATGTGTAGGATGTATGTTGACTTCTGTTCACTGTGTATTGACTTTGTGATGAATGTGTGTTGACTGTGTTTTGACAGTGTGTTGACTGGGGGATGTTTGTGTGTTGGATTTTGACTGTGTTTTTCACTGTGTTGATTGTGTGTTGAATGTGTATTATCTGGCATGACTGTGTATCAGCTGAGTGTTGATTGAGTGTAAGCGGTGTGCTGCATGCTTGCTAACTGTGTTCACAGTCAGCTGACCGCGTTGACTGAATATTAATTATGTTTTGTTTCTGTGTTGACAGCGCTGTCTGTGTTCAGTGTGTGTAACGCGCTGTCTGTGTTCAGTGTGTGTTGACAGCGCTGTCTGTGTTCAGTGTGTTTGACGCGCTGTCTGTGTTCAGTGTGTTGACAGCACTGTCTGTGTTCAGTGTGTGTTGACAGCGCTGTCTGTGTTCAATGTGTTTGGCGCTGTCTGTGTTCAGTGTGTGTTGACAGGGTGTCTGTGTTCAGTGTGTGTTGACAGCGCTGTCTGTGTTCAGGGGGTGCTGACTTTGTATTAATTTAGTTCTGGCTGTGTTGTCTATCTGGGGTTCTGTGTTGAATCTGTGTTCAGTGAGTGTTTGTTTAGTGTTGATTGTGTTTACTCTATGTTGACTGTTTTAGCTGCCCTTGACTGTGTGTAGACTCCCCTTGACTGTGTGTAGACTCGTTGACTGTGTGTAGACTGCATGTTGACTGTGTTAGACTGCACGTTGACTGTGTTAGATTGCATGTTGACTGTGTGTAGATTGCACGTTGACTGTTTTAGACTGCCCTTGACTGTGTGTAGACTGCACGTTATTGTGTAGACTGCATTTGACTGTGTGTAGACTGCCCTTAACTGTTTTAGACTGCACGTTGACTTTTGTAGACTGCACGTTGGCTTGTAGACTGCATGTTGACTGTGTATAGAAAGCACGTTGACTGTGTGTAGACTGCACGTTGATTGTGTGTTCATCTGTGTTTTCTGTGGTAACTGTGTACTAGTTGTGTTTGTCTATGAGAGGGTTGACTGGTAGACTTCGTGTTGGATGTATGTTGACTGTAAGTTTGGAGTACTGACTGTGAGTTAACTGTGTGTTAATTGTTTTTAAATTGAGCTGACTAACATTGACTGTGTGTTGGTTATGTGCAACTGTGTGCTGCCTGTTTGTTGACTTGTACTATCTGAGTTTTTTTCCACATGTTGACTGTGTTTGATTGCATGTTCACTGTGTTTGATTGCATGTTGCTGGGGATTGCATGTTGACCGTTTGATTGCATGTTGCTGTGTTTGGTTGCATGTTTACTGTATTGATTACATGTTAGTGTTTGATTGCATGTTGACTATGTGTGATTGCATGTTGACTGTGTTTGATTGCATTCTGACTGTATGTTGAGTGGGAATGACCGTGAATGTCTACGTGTTATCTGTAGGTACTTGTGTGTGTGTACTCACCTAGTTGTGGTTGCGGGGGTCAAGTCACAGCTTCTGGCCCCCATCTTCACTGGAAGCTACTGGTCACCCCCCTGCCATGAGCTTTATCATACATCTTTTTAAAAACATGTTGGATCCTCCCTCACTACATCACCCCCCAAAATATTCCACTTCCTGACAACTCTGTGACTGAAAAAATACTTCCTAACATCCCTGTGATTATCTGAGTCTTCAACTTCCAACTGTGCCCCTTTGTTGCTTTGTTCCATTTTGGAACATTCTGTCTCTTCCTCCTTGTCAATTCCTCTCAGTATTTATATGTCGTTATCATGTCCATCCCCCTATCTCTCCTGTCCCCCAGTGTCGTCAGGTCGATTTCCCTTAACCTCTCCTCATAGGACATCCCCCTTAGCTCGGGACTAGTCTTGTTGCAAACCTTTGCACTTTCTCTAGTTTCTTTACTGCGGCTGGTGTGGGTTCCAAACTGGTGCTGCATCTCCAATATGGGCGTAACGTACACAGTGTCGGGTCCTAAACGATTCCTTATTAAGATGTCGGAATGCTGTTCGTAGGTTTGCTGGCGCCCGTATGCTGCAGCTTATTTGGTTGATGTGCGCCTCAGGAGATGTGCCTGGTGTAATACTCACCCCCAGATTTTTTTCCTTGAGTGAAGTTTGTAGTCTCTGGCCTCCTAGACTGTACTCTGTCTGCGGTCTTTTTTTGCCTTTCCCCAATGTTCATGACTTTGCACTTGGTGGGGTTGCTCAAAGAGCCAATTACTGGACCAGGCTTGCAGCCTGCCCGGTTTTTGTAGTTCTGCCTGGTCCTCGTCCGATTGAATTCTCTTCGCCAGCTTCACATCATCTGCAAACAGGGACACTTCGGGTTTATTCCTTCCGTCATGTTTCACAAATATCAGAAACAGCACCGGTCCTAGGACTGCCCCCCGTGAAACCCCACTCGTACAGGCGCCCACTCGACACCTCCCCCGTACCATGACTCTTTCCTGTCTTCCTGACTGGTATTTCCTGATCCATTGGAGTACCTTCCCTTTACCCCTGCCTGGTTCTCCAGCTTTCACTAATCTCTTGTGTGGAACTGTGTGAAATCCCCTCTTCAGCCCAAGAAAATGCAATCTACCCCTCTCTCTCTTGTCACTGCTATCACCCTGTCATAGAACTCCAGTAGGTTTGTGACACAGTTTCCCGTCCCTGAAACCGTGTTGGCCGTCGTTGATAAGCTCATTCCTTTGTAGGTTTTCCACCACTCTTCTCCTGATAATCTTCTCCATGACTTTGTATACTATACATTTTTTTGTGTGTGTGTGTGTGTGTGTGTGTGTGTGTGTGTGTGTGTGTGTGTGTGTGTGTGTGGACTGCTTGTTCCCTTTGTGTAGCTGAATATTGACTGTCTTATATCTGGGTATTGATTGTCTGTTGACAATGCGATAACTGCGTTTAGTTTGCGTTTACGCCGAGTTTACCTAGAGTTTCTGGGTTTACCTGGGTTTTCATGAAGTTTCTGGAGTTTGCTGGGTTTACATGGTGTTTACGTGGGTTTTCATGGGTTTACGTGGCGTTTACTGAAAATTTTCATGGGTATAACTGGAGATTCTCTAGATTTTTAAATGGACTTCACCTGGGTTTTCATGGTGTGGGAAAATTATTGGGAGACCAGACAACTTCCACAGGGGAAAAAGTAAATAATCAGTACATGGGGGACGATCACTTTTGGTTGTCGAGGGGTTTTTAGAAGGGGGGAACAAAGCTATAATGGAATAACTCACCTGTTGAGTGTGGAAGATAGGGAAAGGGGGGTTGTGGACTCGCCAAGAACCATGTTAATTGTAGAGTAGGAGGAAAAAAAAACTTTATTAATAGACACACTTCTTATTTGAGAGGAATGAAGGAAGGAGGGATAACGAATGGTAAACATTCCAGTTCGATATTTATATGTAAAGGGGAAAAGAATTTGAGAAAAGCGAACATATTTATTTTAAAAGGAGTGGAAGTGGGTTGTGTACTCCGAATTTGGCTGGGGAAGGTTTGGGGGTTGTGGATGGACAAGCATGGTTTTATGATGTGGAGGGAAACGAGGAAAAGATGGAGAATATGGATGATCGTAAATGGAACACAAAAAAATGGTAAGCTATCTGAAACATTCTCTGAACACATCTCGTATTTCAAAAACATCGACCTCAGAAATGTAGAACAACTTCACTGAGCACAGACCTAACACTTAACGCTTAGTAAGTGTTTTTTTCTAGTGTTCACGAAATTTCCCTTTCCTGTTTTGACAACTACGAGGGCTGTCGCATATAATGTGATCTACAAGACTGATTGAAATAACCTCATAATGTGAACTCTCTATAGTGACTAGATAAGGCTGGTGTAAGTCCTACAACATGTGTTCTCTGTATTGGGAAAAAACATTTATCATATTTCTAACAGGTTTAACCAAATACCTTTGTCTGGTGTGAGGCGGGTGTAAAGAGAAGGGAGAAACACAAAACCTGCCTTGTGAGGTGGATGTGGAAGATTCATTCTCAATAATTTCTTGTCAGGAGCCAAGTGTAATAGAGACACTCACCCATACATCCTTATCAGCAGGTGGGAGTGGTGAACTTACACCATTGCAGCCGATTTGTCAGCATCAGCGTATGGAACTCTTCTTCCCCCCTCCTGTTTGTGGGCATGTGGGGCTAATGCCAGACACCTGCCTACTCAGAAAGGGACTTATGGGCTGCTGCCTCTGAAGCATTCTTCTCAGGAGGCAGGTGTGGTGGACTCCTGCCTCTACAGCAGTCTAATCAGTACTCCCCTTTTACAATTCTTGTTGTTGGTGGAGAATGAATACTCTTCAGAGGGAAAAGTGTTACTTTATTGGGGTTTTGTTAAAGGCGTGAGTTGGCGGCCCTGAGGGCCAGGCCCTTGCCCCGAGGAAAGAGCAATACACTTCTTGTCTTTAGGATGAGGTGACGCCAAATGGTTCCCATTCCCCCTGACAACTTCCAGGCACAGCGCTCTGTGTTCGTGGCACGCATCAACAGCATCATGCGTGAGTATACTGCTAATGAACTCGTTGAAGAGATCAATCGAGAAAACGAGTTCAAGGTTCTCAATGCTTACAAATTCAACAGGAATGCGGCCAACCAACAGTCGCTAAAGCTCATCCTTGAGACTCCTGATGAGGCCAAGCTTGTTTGTGAACGTGGCCTGAAATGCTTTGGCATGAAATGCACACCTGATCAAGTGAGTATGGAAAGGTTTGTCTCAATCACCCAATGCTTCAGATGCTACCAGTTTGGGCATAATACCAACAAATGCTCCAAGGAGAAAACCATCTGCAGCATCTGTGCTGGAGAACATGTTCATAGGGAATGCCCCAACAGGAGCAAACCAAAGTGTATCCTCTGTGGTGATAAGCACCACGCTGTCTCCCCTGGCTGCCCTGCCAGGAAGGCTGCAATTCAGAAAATCCTGGACAACAGGAAACTAGCACCAACCAACAGAACCACTGCTCAGTCACCTCCCATTGGGTCCCAAGGAGCCTTCCCCAACCTACCAACCTCTGGCAGTGCCCCCACTGCTACCTCGCCACCCAACAATGCCAGTGCCCCCGCTGCTACATCTCCAGCCAGCAATGCCTGGAACCAACCCATCTCCCACCCACCCAATCCCACCCCACCCCACCCTACTCCTAGCCCACCCCAAGCCCAAGGCATACCTTTCTACCCTATTCCCCCTGGCCCCATCCAAGAGGGAGTAATGAAGAGCACTGCCTTCTTCTTGTTAGCAAAGGACCTGGCAAAGGGTGACGACCGGCTCTGCTGCACCCTCCTCAATGCCTTATTCGAAGCTAATGGTTCCCCAGCCATACATTTTCCTGACATATTGCGATCTCAGATGGGATCCTCCCACAACCTCTGGCCCCTACCCAACCAGCCCCACGCAGGAAGTGACGATCCTGCACCTGCTTCACTAGATGTTGCACAATCTACCGCCTTTGAGGCTCCCCAAACTCTGGCCCCTACCCAACCAGCCCCACGCAGAAGTGACGATCCCTGCACCTGCTTCACTAGATGTTGCACAATCTACCGCCTTTGAGGCTCCCAACCCTGGCCCCTACCCAACCAGCCCCTCGCAGAGTGACACTCCCGGCACCTGCTCCACTAGATGTTGCACAATCTACCGCCTCTGAGGCTCTCCAAACTGACCGTACTAGGTTCTGAACCCACGCCATTGAGGCTGTCCAAACTGACCGCCCAGGCTCCCACGCTACCCTGAGGGAGGCAGACAGGGGGCAACTAGCCTGTCTTGACGAGCTAGACCTCCGCCCTCAAGACCCAATGTCCCGCTCTCAAACAACGACAGCTCCGAGACCCCAGTACATCCAGGGGACACAGACTCTGACATGAGTTCAACATCAGAGAACGAGTCTGATGAGTCAACCGATGTTACCATCACCAACAGCAGCGATGAAGCCTCTCTATTCTCGCAGGAAAACACCCAAGACTACACGCTCCCTCCCCCTCTGAAACACCCTGGCAGGCGCAACCAACCCCACCGATTCTGCACCTCCAAACTTTCCTCTTCTGCTTGCAGCAACACGCCTAAACACGCAAAATAATGGGGATCACAATTCTACAAATCAACATCACCACTTCTTCAACAACCGCTACCTCCTTGAAATAGAGATATGCAACCACAACCCAGACATTATCCTCCTCAACGAAACAGCAGCCAGACCCGACCAGCACATAAAAATCCCTGGTTACTCAACACTCGAGAAATCCAGAGGGCCTTTTAGTGGAGTAGCCATCCTGGTGAAGCGGGGTTATGAATTCAGCAACATTCATGTCGATGAGGACAGCGTCCTAGCAATAGAACTGCTGACCTCATACGGCCGGCTTGTTGTGGGTACAGGCTACTTTCCCCCCAGACAGCCGTACATAGAGTCTATCCCCATCCACAGGTTACTCAGCCGAAACGTCCCTACAGTTCTCGCAGGGGACTTCAATGCCCACCACCCCGCTCTCTTTAACTGTGGCGCCGCCCTTCCGCAGGGTGACCACAAAGGGAAACAACTCTTCAACCTAATGGCGGCAAGAAATCTATCATTCCAGGGTCCATTTTTTAAATCATATGTTGGCCCCCACCCAGGGACTCCTGACGTAGTACTCACCAACAGGACTGCGACCTGTTCCACTGCAAAGTGTCCCCAGGCGGCGACGTCGGCTCTGACCATATCCCTGTCATAATTAAGCTACAACCCACCCCATTCCGCACACCCATCCGCCCTAAACCCAACCTAAAAACACTAGGATTCGACCCCTTCAGGGACTACCTAGCAAACGACCAGACTATCCTCCTTGACAACCAACCCTCCACTGCAATAGATGTGGCGATCGCCTCCCTGCACGAAAGAATCACCGAGGCCACTGAGGCATGCTGCCAACGTACCACCTCCAGGATCTACCAACAGTACAAACCTACCAGGGAAATAAAAGACAGCATGAACAATTACCAAGCTGAATGCAGAAGGCACCTCCACTCAGGCCAACCCACGCGCATCGTACTCCATAGAATGAGAAGGGAATTAATAACCCTAATCACCCAGCACAAAAGGGACCTATGGAAATACCTTGTGCTCCAAGCCAATCAGTATAAGCGCCAACCAGAACGTTTCTGGAGCAAGATCCGTAGATTACTGGGGGCTAAGCCCTCACCCACTCAACTCCTCACACACTCATTCACTAATGAGGTTGGTGAGGATGTAACCACCTTGCTTGAGGACCCACAGGATCAAGCTAATCTGATGAGGGAGGTGTGGAAGAAAATTCTCTCTCACAATGTCAGCGGAAGATTCAACAACAACCACTACCTGTGGGTTAATCAGTGGCGTGACGAAAATCGGGAAGACTTCCATCCTGTACCAACAATTGACACATCTTCTCTCGAACCCGAGCACCCTCTCACAAGGCCAATCACCCTTAAGGAAATGACCCAAGTCATGGGACGAATGAGAAATAAGGCCCCTGGCCCCTCAGGCATAACAGTAAAACAGTTAAAATACCTACCCCGAAATTGCAAGATGTCCCTATTAAACATCTTAAATGCTATCCTGGCGTCTGGCCACTTCCCTACATCATTCAAAACAGCTAAAATGATCTTCATCTCAAAACCCAACAAGGACACCCGTAACCCAGAAAACTATAGACCTATCTCCTACTCGAAGTCGCTGGCAAAGTCTTCGAAAAATCATTTCCAATAGACTGAACTACTACATGGAATTCAACCACCTCTTCTCCGAAAAACAGTTTGGTTTCAGGTCCCACCGTGGAACGCAACATGCTATCAGCATCATCTTTGATGCTGCTGTTAGCCTGAGGAATCAGGGACACCTGGCCCTGATTGCTACAAGGGACGTTCACAAGGCCTTCGACAGCCTCTGGCACGATGGGCTTATATTCAAACTGGCAGATCTACCAGACCACAACTGGACCTTCCTCAGACTCATATTCAATTTCCTTACGGGCAGAAGCATCATCCCCAACTTTAATGGCAAATCTGCAGTCCCATTCACCCCAACAGCTGGTGTACCACAAGGCTCATGCCTTAGCCCCATACTCTTCAATATCTATGTAAATGACCTCCCACAACCAGAACATAATGACACCATCATCACCCAATTTGCAGACGATGTTGTTCATGTAGTGTCGTCCGCCCCCATAACAGGTGCAACAAAATACAGGAGAGTAATAGCGAAAATGAATGAGGAACTACGAAGAACTGCTAACTGGGAGAAAAAGTGGAGAGTCACTACCAACCCAGAGAAAGTCCTCATCAGTACCATTGGCTGTCTCCCAACAACCATTGAAGATAAAGGGGGTATCTCCATAAGAGGTACAAGGGTTGATATCAGAAACCCGAACAAAATCCTGGGATATGAGATCGACAGATTACTTAACTCTACCTCACACATCTCTAAAAAAGTGAACCTGGCAAAAGCCCGCCTCGGCCAACTATTCAGATTCAATGAAGCCCCCCCCCACATCAAGAAGCACCTATATAAGATGATGATCAGACCTCTGTTGGAATACCCTTGCGTACCCCTATCACTAACAACTAAAACCAACAAGCTGCGGCTTCAACGAGTCCAGAACAAAGCTCTCCGCTTTATCACTGGGACCAGGTTGAGAGACAGAATCAGAAGTGAAGACCTACATGTACAACAAGAAATCACTGCAATTAATGTAAGGATAGATAAACTAGCGAAAAAACAGCTTTACGACATGCAAGAACTATATGTACCTGACAGAGAAAACCCCCCCCAACCTGTAAACACATCCGATTACATCATCACCACACCCCCCCACCGAACCCAAAGAATGACTCTGCAACAAAGAGTTAAGCGCTACATTCACAATGATAACTACCAAAGACCAAGAATTCTGAGTGATCTCCCCATCGAACCAGAAGGGTGGATACCTCCAGACCCAGTCTATGTTTAACAGCATAGATTAATACTCCCCATTATGGGTGACCTACCATTTCCAAATTACATCTTACAACCAGCACTGTAACACCTACGAACTTCCTAAATTAGGACACCACCTCAGAAACAGCTTGTCAGCTCCGGGCTAACCACCAATAACATCATGAGCCCAGCAACTACCACCTGTTGCAGCAGAAACTGCTTGACCAGCTCCGGGCTACCATCCAAAAACACCGAATAGCCCAGCAAATACCACCTGTTGCAGCAGACTTGCCTGAAGAAAAAAAAAATAAAATAAAAAAATGTACTTCAAATAATATGCTTTTTCCAACTCAGTCACATGCTATGAGACAACAGTGTACCTGTGTGCGACTGATGGGATAAAGGCATATCCTCCTCTTAAAATTTACTTATGTATTACTCTACATACACACACACATATTATGTTGCACCAAAGTGGATAGGCCACTTACCTTTACAACCCTAACCTCTCCCCCCCCATCCCACCTATTTCCCAATTTCCATCCTTACCCATCCTTCTTCCTTACCCATCCTTCTTCCTTACCCATACTTCTTCCTTCCCCACCTTACCGACGCTCAGGTCAAATCCAGTTCCAGTTCGCCCTCGAGCCTTCAGTATTTATAACTAATGAAAGCGATCATCACGTTGGACAAAACCTTCACATCATCTGCCAAAAATCTCTTTCAACACAGTAAATGATACAAAGCGAATGACACAGAGTGTGAGTTGAAGGGAAGCTAATAAATATAGTTATTTAGGTATTTTCCAGCAATTGCAACCTTAATTGGATGAGTTATGGTATTTTTTGGGCATATTTGTAGTTGAGGGCTTCTGAATCTTCTGGCATGTGCATTGTCACCTTCACCTTATATTTGTCTATAGTGAGAATAGGCAAATCACTCTCAACCATTCTCCTTATCAGGGAAGGTAATCTAACTTGCTCTTCCATGTTTTGGGTTGTTTTAAATTACGCTTAAGATGCTAATATTAGTGTTTGTTTACCCGAAATTATTTTATTTACCGTAAAGTAAAAAGTAATTTCATTATTTCTTCTATTTTTTTTCCTTCAGAGACTAATGTGTTTTAGACTATCTGGAAACCTGTGTCTCTGATATCAACTTTTGTTACCGTCTGGTCAGCTGCGGAATGCCAGGGCATATTGGAGCATTATTAATATTATTATTATTATTATTATTATAATCATAACTAAGCGCTAAACCCACAGGGATCATACAGCGCTGGCATATTGGATCAGATTAGAGACCAGTAACACTAAAAGAATTATTTGTCTATTAAGGAGAGGAAGACAACTGCCACGTCTACTCTACCATTCCTTGGAGGTTCTGCATTTATATCTGGACTGTGCAACCATGCAACCATCTCTCAAATTGATACTTGATGCAACATCAACCGTCCATGAAATTTGTCACCTTCGAGAGACAACTTTCTCTGAACCAAGAAAGTGGAAAGGAAAGTCTTGCGGCTTTACCGAGGATAAATCTCAAGACTTTTCTTAGAGACTCAACTGAAGTTTCATATCCTGGCTGTCTACGATGTCGATTTCTCTCTCTCTTTTATTACATTAATATCTCTGAAAAAAAAAAATCATTCTTTTTATTTTACTTCATTTTGAACATATTTGTTTATATTTTTTTCCAGTGAAATAATTTTCTAAACAGGAATTATTTCCCTGACAGCGAGGCTGCTCAGAAACACCTGCGTTCCTTGCTAAACACCTGCGTTCCCTTGCTAAACACCTGCGTTCCCTTGCTAATGGTAGTACCATTGTTAGTGCGCTCTAACACTCCAGTGTGGGATCGCTCTTCTCCACACACAATAATACCGTGACTGTGCTCTTTCCGCTCGTTGGCGAGCAAGATACCAGAGCAATGTTTCTGAATTAAATTAGGTTTCCTTGTACTAACGACCTCAGTCTACAAGGACGTTTATCGCTTGAAGTGAGAGTGTGTTACGATACTGTATCGTAACACACTGCACAAGTTCTGGTGCTGCGGCAACCCAAAAAGTATTGTTGGTCATAGGAAGCATGCCCAGAGAGGCTGATCATAATCAGTATTTGGTTGTTCTCCATCTTGCACAATTTACAGTCACAAACATCCTCTCACATTCCCTTCGTTTCGCGGTTTTCCTTCAAGAAAGTGAGATTCAATGCTTGAAGGAAAAACAATGTTTATCATACCATCATGCCGTGATTCCACAACAACCCGACCCCCCGCCTCCGTCAACACAGTGACGGCCTAAAATAATATATACCTCCGATGCTATGCATTTTCATACGCCTTTAGATTGTTGAATGTTTTGTAAAGCAGTTTTAAAATAAAGGTGACTTGTAATTGTATTTGTGCATCCACTCGCTGTATTACTACATCATACACTGCCCCTACTCTCACCCTTTCTACATCTAAGACAGTCGCTGAATTTTTTGCTTACCAGAGCTTCTCTTATACCCTCTCCACATGCAAAGGGTCAGTCCTGTCCGTACGAACTTCTCCATCCCTTAAGACACCAAACACCACACAACAACCCCTATTCTTCTAACTACGAGTCCTGGTCACAGACCGGGCCTTGGGAGCGTTGACCCCTAAATCCCCTCCAGGTATACTCCAGGTATACATATTTATTATATCCCTATCTTTATTATTTCATTATACCTTTTATTCTGACCCAGTCTGCTAAACGCCCAAAACATATCACACAGCTCTGACCTGAATATTAAATTCCTCAGTCACTCTATGAGCACTTATCAATCTTCTACTTTTTAAGTCACTTCACATCAATTTGCTATTGACAGTCAACAATTTATCACAAACAAATCTCTCGTTGCCCCGCTGCCTTTACCACCACATATCGTCTTCGTTGATCAGTCAAGTCTATAGTTAACTCTAACTCTCCTAAACCACTGCATTACTAATAAATAATAATGATGGAATTACAGTGGAATATCAAAGAATAGATGGAGACGTTTTGAAAATTTTAAATATGTATCTCCTAGGTTATCCATATTTGTATCCGTCAACAAGAATTTAAACTGTGTATTATAAGTAAGACATCGGAAGTGCACGTCTTGTGAGCAGTGATGATCCGCATTCTCTAATATCAATAACAACACACTGCGACTAGCCAAGGATTCGAACCCATGTTGTTTTGGCCAGCCTCATGGTGAGCGAAAACCACATGAAGCTCTAACCCACCGGACCACCAAATCCTACAAAGAATGAGTGGTATTGATCGATAACACCATGAGGCGGGCCAAAACAACATGGGTTCGAATCCTTGGCTAGTCGCAGTGTTGTCAATGATCAATACCACTCGTTCATTAGTACAGTAATATAAAATACTGCTTGTTGAGGCTAGTACACCAAACGGGAAGGAGAATGAAATTAGCTCAGAGGCACCCATATCACTATGTCCTCGGATCACGTTAAAACACCTAGCTCTGCTGGGTGTGTGATTCTTTGTAGGATTTGGTGGTCCTGTGGTTAGAACGTCATATGGTTTCGCTCACCAATAGGAGGGCCAAAACAACATGGGTTCGAATCCTTGGCTAGTCACAGTGTTCTTATTGATATATATATATATATATATATATATATATATATATATATATATATATATATATATATATATATATATATATATATATATATATATATATATATATATATATGTCGTGCCGATTAGGTAAAACTGGTCAATTAGCAGAACTCATCTAAAATTAAGTCCTTTCTAAAATTTTCTCTTATACGTTTAAAGATATATTTTTTCATTTATGTTAATGTAAGAATTTATAATTTTGTACCAAGAGAAACTTTGAAAACCTACCTAACCTTATTACAACAAGCGCAATTTAATTTAGCCTAACCCAACTAGATATATTTTAGATACGTTAACATTAATTTAATAATAAACAAACACAATGAAATATATTTTTTTCGTTATGTTCAGAATGATTTTGGCGAAATTATTGCATACACAAATTTTCACTTGTCTTATATGGCAAGAAGAGCGTTGCTATTTAAGCCAAAATCCAAGTTTTACCTAATCGGCACGACATATATATATATATATATATATATATATATATATATATATATATATATATATATATATATATATATATATATATATATCTCAGATTGCTCTACCTGCTTTCCTGTCTTCATGCATTGCATCCAGAGGGCTTGTAGCAGCAATTCTCCCTGAACATCTTAGGGACATGATTGGAATCCATGACCAAAAGTTCGTTGATGGAGCCAGGATCTGGGATAACCTAACAGGCTCTGAAACCAGGCCTGCTCCCCCAACAACTACAAACAGTCGCACTGGGATGGCCCAATAGTAGAGAATATAGCCTCAGCAATGCTTCAGAGTGTGTCAGGGAAGGATAAAGCTCGCCTCCTTGCAGTGAGAGCTCCTCATGCAGGGGACTTTCTTTTGGCTGTTCCCAACTCCAGCCTTGGCACACGCCTCGACCCACAGACCATCCGCATTGGTGTTGCCCTTCGACTTGCCGCCCCTATTCTCGCCGAACACAGGTGTATTTGTGGCAGTGAAGCAGCAGACCGATTCGGGTACCATGGTCTTGTGTGTCGTAAATCCGAGGAAAGATTGCAAGACATGAAGAGGTTAATAACATTATCAAGAGGAGCCTCACAACAGCCGGATGCCCAGCAGTAGGGAACCACCCCAACTATGCAGATCTGATGGCAACCAAAAGCGTCCAGATGGTATCACCCTTCAAGCCTGGACAGACGGCAAGCAGGTGGTGTGGGACTACACATGTGCATCTACCTTGGCTGATACCTATCTCAGTACACCAGGGAGGAAGGAGGGGCTGCTGCCCCTTCAGGAGTCCCAGAAGTCGAGAAAATATGGAGAACTTGCCCATCATTATATGTTTGTTCCCATAGGCTCAGAGACCCTTGGCTCATGGGGAAAGAGTGCATCTAAGTTCCTCAAGGAGCTGGGCAAAAGACTCAACAGGGTAACTAGGGAACCCAGGGCAGCTAGTTTTCTGTTCCAGCGACTCAGCGCTGCTGTTCAGAGGGTAATGCATGCTGTATTCTGGGCACGCGCCCCAGCTCGGAAGAGCTGGATGAGATTTTGCATTATAATCAGTGACAAAGATGTAACAATATGTACTAGACATGTATCTCTCACCTCGTGTATTGTATATGCCATCTTTATATCAACAATGTATCTCTCAAATCTTTTGTACCATATTATGTAATAAAATATACCTATTGGTAAAAAAAATTAAAAGATGGGGTGGTAGGAGAAGTGGAATATTCAAATGGCATCAGGAAGAAATCCAAATATTCTTCCTTGAAGCCTTTTATCCACTTCTCCGAGGCTATGGGTCCCACAATTTGTACCAGAGGTGGACCCCAATATATATATATATATATATATATATATATATATATATATAGATATATATATATATATATATATATATATATATATATATATATATATATATATATATATATATATATATATATGTATATGTATGTATATGTGTATGTGTATATGTATATATATATGTATATATATATATATATGTATATATATATATATATATATATATATATATATATATATATATATATATATATATATATATATATATTATATTGTATGTATATATATATATATATAATGGAATATGGAATCAGAGGTTACCAATTACTGCTCAGTGGAGCAGAGTTTAGGCATTAGTTTACATTATATACATTACCTACGACTTATGTATACCATTGAATAAAGTTCTTATGTAAATTGTTATTTTGGGAAGTAGTATACTGGTTGCTGAGCATGACTGAGTCAGTCAGTACTTTATACTGGTTGCTGAGCATGACTGAGTCAGTCAGTACTTTATACTGGTTGCTGAGCATGACTGAGTCAGTCAGTACATTATACTGGTTGCTATATATATATATATATATATATATATATATATATATATATATATATATATATATATATACATGTTTTATATATATATATATATATATATATATATATATATATATATATATATATATATATATATATATATATACATGTATATATATATATATATATATATATATATATATATATATATATATATATATATATATACATGTTTTATATATATATATATATATATATATATATATATATATATATATATATATATATATATACATGTATATATATATATATATATATATATATATATATATATATATATATATATATATATATATATATATATATATATATAATGCAAGTTCTGGTAAACTTTTCATATATTATCCTCTCCATTACCTCTCCATTTATTAGGCAACTAAGCTATCATGATCTGCTCTGGATGGGTCCCTTTCCCTGTCCATATCTTGAATTACACACCAGAAAACTAACACACTTAATCTTCTTCTATTTTGATTCTTCACAGAATAACCACCGTTGTATTAGATTTCA
>WNWK01038006.1:0-18168 GCA_009830355.1 Cherax destructor | reverse complement strand
TTTGGTTGGTCACCATCCTGCCCACATACTACAATTATACAGCTATATCATAATAACGTAATAATCACCACCGGGTAAATGTTTGTTTTTTAAAGAATAAGTCTTTGAAACATCAACGGGGTCTCGCATCACTGTTAGCAGAGTGGGGGGGCCCCAGAGTAAATTAAATTTTCTGTAACTGCTTGTATCCCCCGGAAAAAAAATAAGTATACCTTCAAGAAAAAAAAATATGTTGGGGAAAGCTGTAACACACGTCCTAAAATTCAACAAGGTACAGTTTCCCTACGTTTACTGGCTGAAACCCTAATCTTCATTTCTAATTTGTTTCAAGCAGTAAATTGTCAAAGTTGCTCAAACACTACTTATAGCTTACTCTTTTCGTTTATATTTGTAACTATCATTTACTGTCCTCCATTAGTATGGGTTTACAGTGGACCCCGGTTAACGAAAAACTTCATCAAAACCTGCTCAAATGCCATTACCAGGAATTTACTTTTTTAAAGAAATAATGTCCGAAAAGGTTGTTATTTCAGCCCCCCAAAAATACACTTACAAGCACTTACAATATTATACTTACATAATTGTACGTTTTTTTTCCCCGGGGGGGGGGGGGGGGGGGGGGGGGGGGGGGGGGGGGGGGGGGGGGGGGGGGGGGGGGGGGTTTTTTTTTTTTTTTTTTTTTTTTTTTTTTTTTTTTTTTTTTTTTTTTTTTTTTTTTTTTTTTTTTTTTTTTTTTTTTTTTTCTGGGAATTGAAAGAAAATCGAGATGTTAGATAAGCAAAAGTGGCTCACGTGTGGTGGATATAGTAGGGCCTATGGCCTTAATGAAGGTCAGTTCTAAATTGGAAGAATGGGGTGAATATCGAGCTTGTGTAATGAAAAACCCCAAAATGTGAGCTCATGAAAAGAATGACACGTAGGTCCCAACAAGTACTAAATAAAACAGAAAACTTGTTGCTTGAGTGGATCGAACAGAAAACAAAGAAAGGTGCACCACCTAATTTCCTCTTAATTAGGGAAAAGGCCTTACAGTTGTTTAAAGCAGTGTGTGATAAGGAAGGAAGGCCAGAAAACGAGTGTATGTTTAGCACAGGCTGGTTCAAGAACTTTAAGTTGCATAATAAGTTACATAATATTAAGTTTTCTGGTGAAAGTGCTTCAGCTGATCATACAGCAGCAAGTAATTTCCCTGCTGAATTTCACGAACTTATTTCTGAGGGTGGCTATGAGCCACATCAAGTGTTTAATGCTGACGAGACAAGTGTTTTCTGGAAGAAAATGCCAACACGAACTTATATCAGTCAGCAAGAGAAAAGTGCACCGGGCTTCAAGGCAGCAAAGGATCGCTTCACCTTGCTCCTTTGCGGTAATGCATCAGGTGATTTCAAGTGTAAGCCCATGGTTATTTACTGCTCTAAGAATTCTCGTGCTTTGAAAGGTGTGGATTAAAACACCTTACCAGTAATTTGGAGGTCAAACCGGTCAGCATGGATGACAGAGGAAATACTTATTGACTGGTTTAAGCATCACTTTATTCCAGAAGTCAAGTTTTACCTGCACAGCAAGAACCTTGCATTCAAGGCTCTCTTCATTCTTGATAATTCCCGTACTCATCCACAAGCTTTGCTGGATGTGACCTCACATATAAAAGTTGTATTTTTACCTCCAAATACAACATCTCTTGATTTAACCACTGGACCGGAGAGTTATTAAGACATTCAAGTGTAACTACACAAAAAAAGTTATAAAAAAACTAGTTGCATCAATGGACTCTGACTCCATCTTGGCAGTACCAAGCTTCTGGAGTAAATTTAACATTGAAGATGCCATCAGCTATGCTAGAAGTGCATGGAATGAAGTGCCCCAATCAACATTAAATGCAGGCTGGGGAAAGTTATGGCCTTCTGTAGTTAATTCTTTCACTGGTTTTCCCTTGCCTGAGAGTGAAGTTCAGGAAATTGTTCAGCTGGCAAGGAGATTACCAGGTGATGGTTTTGAAGATATGAATGAAGAAGATGTGAATGAATTCTTAGAATATGATGATGATGATAAAGACAGGAGTCCAGAGGAAATGTTGGCAGAGTTTGATGCACAGATACAAGGGAGGGAGATAACAGAAGAAGATGAAGAAGAACCTGAAGAAAAACAGTTAACATTGCAGCAGTTACATGAGCAGTTCCATGTTGCTGCTAAACTAGCAGACTTTTTCACTGAAGAGGACCCTGACAAAGCTAGAAGCAGGGCTTTGAAACGGGGTCTAGACCAGCTGATGACGCCTTACCATCAGCTGTATAATGTAATGCAGATTAAAAGAGCACAGAGATCCATTACAGAATTTATGCACACTGCAATACAACTTTAGTACTAGAACCTCTACCATCCACTTCTACCGACAACAAACAACCATCCACCTCAGCCCAGTAGGGCCACTCCATCCATATATACTCTTCACAACCATCCACAAACATCATTACCCACAATTTAAGGTAAGAAATACTATTATTTCTATTGCAGTAGTTGTCTTAAGCAGTAATATATAATAATAATAATAATAATATAATAATAATAATAATAATATTTTTATTTGGACATGATACAAAGAATTACATTTGGTTATTGAGATTACATGAGGTGTACATGCCAAAAGCCCCTAGTATGCAGGGCATTTTGGACAGACTTAAAATTAACTTAAAACTAAATTGTAAGAATTTTTGTAGATAGTATACAATGAGTAAAGGTGAGTATTTAAGCTATGAAATTTGAACATAGTTTTGTACTTTTGTCTTCATTATAAAATTAATTAAATCAGATTAAACAAATTAAAGCAATAATAATAATAATAAAATAATGAAAAGTTATGGTTGATAATTTATAAAATAAGTAAAGTTGCATATCTAAGTTTTAAAGTTTGAATATAAGTTGAACATATCAATTAATTGTAGCAATTTATTGCAGCAATGCAACTAATTGAGTGAGATAACAATTTAAAACAATTACAGTGGACCCCCGAGTTTCGTAAACCCGGAAATCGTACAATTATGTAAGTATAATATTGTAAGTGCTTGTGGAAGTGTATTTTTGGGGGTCTGAAATAGACTAACCTACGTGACATTTTTCCTTAAGGGAGTAAATTCGTTCGGTAATGGCGCTTGAGCAGACTTCAGGAGTGAAGTTTTTACGAAACTCAGGGGTCCACTGTAATTGCATTGCAGTTAGTTTATGTGGTCATTATAATGTAAGTGTTGTGGGAATAATTAGCTAAGTAAGTATTATTCATAACAGGTTTTACATTCATTCATTCGTTCATTCATACATTACATTGACTTTAAAGTCAGGTTTTACGTTAAGTGATTATTCTACTTTGCTGGGAATGGTTGATATGGAGCAATTAGCTTTGGGTGAGAAGGTGGTTTTTTAGCATCGTTTTGAATTGGGGTACAGGTAGGGTTTCTTTGGCAATGACAGGTAATGAATTTCAAATTTTCGTGCCTTTTATGTGCATTGAGTTTTTACATAGTGTTAGGTAGACACGGGGAACATCGAGGAGTGATCTGTGTCTAGTGTTATGGTCATGTGTCCTGTTAAAATTAGTAAGGAGAAGTTTGAGTGGTGGGTTAATATCTGCATAGAGTGTCTATGTATGTAATAGGCACAGTAAAAAGTATGGATGTCTTGTATGGTGAGTACAATTACATATTCACCTTCAATTTTTGCAAGATCTGTTGGTTTAAAAAAAAAGTTAGTTTGGCTTTTTGAGGACTCCCAGGAACGTAACCCTATTTTTTCCATAAGTTCTTTTAATTATCTAACACGATGTTTTGAGGAACGTAACTACCGTGCTAAATGACGGTCTACCTGGAGAGAATTCCAGGGGTCAACGCCCCCGCGGCCCGGTCCGTGACCAGGCCTCATGTTGGACCAGAGCCTGATCAACCAGGCTGTTACTGCTGGCCGCACGCAGTCCAACGTACGAACCACAGCCCGGCTGGTCAGGTACCGACTTTAGGTGCCTGTCCAGCGCCTGCTTGAAGACAGCCAGGGGTTTGTTGGTAATCCCCCTGATGTATGCTGGGAGGCAGTTGAACAATCTTGGGCCCCTGACACTTATTGTGTTGTCCCTCAACGTGCTAGTGGCATCCCTGCTCTTCATTGGGGGGATGTTACATCGCCTGCCGAGTCTTTTGCTTTCGTAGAGAGGGATTTTTGTGTGCAAGTTTGGTACTAAGCCCTCGAGAATTTTCCATGTGTATATAATAATGTCTCTCTCCCGCCTGCGTTCTAGAGAGTACAGGTTTAGGAACTTCAAGCGTTCCCAGTAGTTGAGGTGGTTTATCGCACTTATGCGTGCGGTGAAGGTTCTCTGCACGTTTTCAAGGTCAGCAATTTCACCCGCCTTGAAAGGTGCCGTTAGTGTGCAGCAATATTCTAGCCTAGATAGAACAAGCGATCTGTAGTGTCAACATGGGCTTGGCATCCCTGGTTTTGAAGGTTCTCATTATCCATCCTGTCATTTTTCGAGCAGATGTAATTGCTACTTTGTTATAGTCCTTGAAGGTGAGATCCTCTGACATGATCACTCCCAGGTCTTTGACATTAGTTTTTCGCTCTATTGTGTGGTTGGAATTAGTTTTGTACTCCGAAGAGATTTTAATTTCTTCACGTTTTCCGTATCTGAGTAATTGAAATTTCTCATCATTGAACTTCATATTGTTTTCTGCAGCCCATTTAAAGATTTGGTTTATGTCTGCTTGGAGTCTAGCTGTGTCTTCAACGGTGGACACTGTCATACAGATTCGGGTGTCATCTGCAAAGGAAGACACAGCACTGTGGCTTATATCCCTGTCAATATCTGATATGAGGATGAGGAATAGGATGGGAGCAAGTACTGTGCCTTGTGGAACAGAGCTTTTCACAGTAGCTGCCTCAGACTTTACTCTGTTGACTACTACTCTTTGTGTTCTACATGTTAGGAAATTATAGATCCATCTACCAACTTTTCCTGTTATTCCTTTATCACGCATTTTGTGTCCTATTACACCATGGTCACCATGTACTTTTTCGTATATTGTTTTTACTTTATCATTGCCCTTTTTTAACCATTTATAAATTTCTTATTACATATCTGTTGTTACAATTTTATTTTATTTTAATATCTATATTGCCAAATACATATTCCCATTTACAGTTTTTAAATATCTGTTGTTTATCATCTTATCATAGCACTGCTAAAATTCATATACGGTCTTTAATTTAGAACTGTGCACATATTATGATATCTGTTGTAAGCAACTTATGTTAGCTTTAGTGTAATTTCAAGTCATAGTCTGGTGCTACATTATATTATAATCTTATCTTTATAGCTTTATACATAGTTAATACTGTAGTTCATTAATAGCTTAATACATAGTCAACACTAAATTCATTATGTTTATCATGTGCAACCATAATTGACCTTATATGGACTAATATACTAGCCCCCCTTAAATCAGGGATAATTACATACAGCACTACTGACCACTGCCCCACCTACATCTTAACAAACAGTAAACAACCACTGGAATACAATAAGGTCTCTTTTAGACTCCATGATGAGGCCTCAATAAGTAACTTCACAGCAGAGCTAGGTATGGTTGACTGGCCTACAGAATTCTCCAATGCCAATGGTATTGATGGTTGGATAGACTACATAAACATTGTCCCATAAAAATGAAAAAATTACAAATAAACGGCTACATTGCCCATGGCTAACTAACAGCATACTAAGATCCATTGATAAGAAACATCAATATGAAAAGCAATATAGACAGGGCTTAATACTCAAAGATATTAAACACTACACATCAGTCCTCACTATACTAATAAGAAAGGCTAAGCAATTGTACTATTCCAATAGATTCACCGAAACAAAAGGAGATACAAAAAAGACCTGGAAGACACTCAGATTATGGGCACCCACAAACTGAAAAAACTAGGGATATTGTCCTAACTAAACCAAATAAAACACAACTACAGCCTATTGATACAGTTAACAAGATAAATGACTTTTTCTCAATTATAGGATCAAATCTTGCCAGTAACATCCCAGGTACCAGTGCCCAGCAAGTGATTACTTAGATGGGAATTTCCCAACCTTCTATCTTGCACCAACTGAGCCTACAGAAGTCACCACGATTAAGTCACTTAAAAATCAGGAAATCTGACTCAAGTCCCACCATTATTATACAAACGAGCGGCTCATGTCCTTTCACCTGCTGTTTCATTACTCTTTAACAAATCACTAGAAACTAGCAGTTTCATGACACTTCTCAAGATAGCAAGGGTTACATCAATACACAAAAGTGGTGACCTCACAGATTTAAACAACTACAGGCCAATATCAAACTTACCGTTGCTATCCAGAATCTTCGAGAAACTCGTGCACAAGAGATTATATTCATTTATAACAGCGCAAAGCATATTTAACCCCTGACAATTTGGCTTCAGGAAAAGCAAATGCACAAACGACGCAACTAAAAGTGCTAGACCTGCTTTACACAGCAATGGAAAAAAATGAATATCCATTAGGACCCTTTATCGACCTAAGGAAAGCTTTTGATACAGAAGACCACAGCATCCTACTCCATAAACTTGATTATTATGGTATACAAGGCTACACACTTACATATCTCAAATCCTACCTTACTAACAGGCATCAATACGTCTCTATTAACCCTTTGAGTGTCTGTCCACATACTTGTACGTCATTGCAGCCAGGGTCGGTCACGTACTTGAACGCATAAATTCTAGCGCCTTCAACTCAAGAGGGAGAAAGCTGGTATGCCTACATGTGAGAGAATGGGTCTGCACTGTCAGTGTGCGCAGTATAAAAAAAATTGTGGAGCCAGTGGTGCATTGTGGGAATACCATTTCAATAACCCTTGTTCACCATGTCTAGCAGTAAGAAACTCCTCACTCCTCTGCGAATTGGGACTCTTTTGTTCCCAAGCGACAAGTCAAACACAGATGGAAGTGTCAGTGAAGATGAATTTCATCGATTTGAGGAGTTTGTGACCGAAAACAATGCCCAGGAAACCAGAGGGAAGGAAGAAAGGAAGGTAGGAAGAAAGGAAGGAAGAAATGAGAGGAAGGAAGGAAGAAAGGAAAAGATGAGAGGAAGGAAGAAGTAAGAAAGGAAGGAGGGAAAGTAGGTAGGAAGGAGGGAAGGTAGGTAGGGAGGAGGGAAGGTAGGTAGGATGGAGGGAGGGAAGGTAGGTAGGTTGGAAGGAAGGAAGGTAAGAAGTAAGGAAGGACACCCATCATCCTAGGATAACCCAAAATTCAGAGGTGGTAAATTAGACACATATGCAACACTTGGGTATCTTTATTGAGGAAACGTTTCGCCACACAGTGGCTTCATCAGTCCATACAAAGGAGAATCGTGAAGAACAGGAGGAGTATGAGGTGGTCAGTCCCTCAATCTTGAGTCGATGTTGTCAGTCCATCAATCTTGAATAGAATACAACATATGAACCATTCATTTACATCCTGTCTGACACTGCAACATCTTGGTATCTTAATACAGGGATTTCTTCGCTTGCCTATTCCTTGGGCACGACCTACTTCCACATTGGACAAATGTGACACCTACAACTGCTGCACCTCTCCTGTCTACAGTATATAAGCTTCCTCTACGCTCATATGTTGTATTCTATTCAAGATTGATGGACTGACAACATCGACTCAAGATTGAGGGACTGACCACCTCATACTCCTCCTGTTCTTCACGATTCTCCTTTGTATGGACTGATGAAGCCACTGTGTGGCGAAACGTTTCCTCAAGAAAGATACCCAAGTGTTGCATATGTGTCTAATTTACCAACTCGTCGGTTCTCTGAACCATTCATTTACATTCATAGGTGATTTATTTCTATGTGGTTGGTGGGGTAATGTGGAAGGGATGTGTGTTGACAGGCAGAGAGGGTAGTGAGGGATGGTGTAATTTGTTATTGTGACAATAATTACGATGGTGACTTGGCAGAGAAGAGATGAGAGGAAGGAAGGAAGGAAATAAGTAGGAAAGGAATGAAGGAAGAAGGGAAGCTAGGAATAAAGGTTGTGGGGGAGAAGACATGGGTCCCCTTTTGTGTTGACAGGTTGACAGGCAGTGAGGGTGGTGAGTAATGGTATAATATGTCATTGTGACACTAATTAGGATGGTGATTGGCATATTTACAAGTCCACCCCACACAGATGGAAGTGTCAGTGAAGATGAATTTCATGATTTTGAGGAGTTTGTGACCAAAGCAATGCCCAGGATACCAGAAGGAAGGAAGAAAGGAAGAGATGAGAGGAAGGAAGAAAGGAAGAGATGAGAGGAAGGAAGAAAGGAAGAGATGAGAGGAAGGAAGAAAGGAAGAGATGAGAGGAAGGAAGAAAGGAAGAGATGAGAGGAAGGAAGAAAGGAAGAGATGAGAGGAAGGAAGAAAGGAAGAGATGAGAGCAGGGAAGAGATGAGAGGAAGGAAGAAGTAAAGAAGGAAGAAGGGAAGGTAGGTAGGAAGGAAGAAAGGAAGAGATGAGAGGAAGGAAGGAGGGAAGGTAGGTAGAAAGGATGGAAGGTAGGTAGGATGGAGGGAAGGTAGGAAGGAAGGTAAGAAGTAAGGAAGGAAGGTACGAAGGAAGGACAAACCTCAACCTAGGATAACCCAAAATTTAGACAGTGATTTATTTCCATGTGGTTGGTGGGGTTGGGGAGGAAGGGATGTGTGTTGACAGGCAGTGAGGGTGGTGAGTGATGGTGTAATTTGTTATTGTGACACTTGTAAACAATATAATGACAGCAAAGTTTGTGTGATTATTGTGTAGTATACAATGAGTGAATATATATCAAATAGTCTGTATTGGTCTCACAGGCCATAAAAGTTACTTGAAAAAATAAAATATTAAAAAATAAAAAAAAAGTAGGAAAAAACAAAATAAATTATTACCAGGTGACCGGCAGTTGGCGATGTTGGCGTAAGCAGTTCAATTTCTGTCACCTTCACGCTTCCATATCTCACTAAGTATTGATAAAAAAAAAAAATGGTCTATAAAACACAAAAAAAAAACTATCATTTCATAAGAATTTTTTTTTTTCGAATATTTTTTGACCCTGAGAACGAGTTTGGGAGAGAGCCTCTTGACCCTCAAAGGGTTAAGGACACAACCTCATCAACAAGACTACTGGATACTGGAGTGCCACAGACACGTGTCCTTGGTCCCCTTCTCTTCCTCTTATACATCAATGATCTTCCTAATGTACAGTGGACCCCCGAGTTTCGTAAACCCCGGAAATCGTACAAGTATGTAAGTATAAAATTATAAGTGCTTGTGGAAGTGTATTTTTGGGGTCTGAAATAGACTAACGTACGTGACTTTTTTCCCTTTAAAGGGGAGTAAATTCGTTCGGTAATGGGGCTTGAGCAGACTTAAGGAGTGAAGTTTTTATGAAACTCGGGGGTCCACTGTATATCTGGAGAGAGAGTGAGTGTTCCAGGGGTCAACGCCCCTGCGGCCCGGTCTGTGACCAGGCCTCACAACACCTGAAACCTATTCTCTTTGCTGACAACACGACTTATGTCTTCTCCCACCATAATATTGCCTTACTCAACACCATTGTTAACGAAGAGCTAGTAAAAATATGGACCTGGATGCCTGCTAATAAACTTACACTTAATACTGACAAAACCTTCTATACAGTGGACCCCCGAGTAACGTAAAAACTTCATTCCAGAAGCCTGCTCAAGTGCTATTACCAAACGAATTTACTCCTTTAAGAAATAATGTGAAGTAGGTTAGTCCATTTCAGACCCCCAAAAATACACTTACAAAAGCACTTACAATATTATACTTACATAATTGTACGATTTCCGGGTGTTCTACATTTGGGGTTCCACTGTATTATGTTTGGGAACAGAGCAGGTGTTGCCCAGCTGAACATTATGATTGACAACACTCTTATTGTTAAACATAATGAGGTCAAATTTATGGGCCTATACCTTGACAGCAACCTGAAATTCAGCTCCCATATCCAACACATAACAAGAAAAGTATCCAAAACGGTTGGGATCCTCTCTAAGATACGTTACTACGTACCACAATCAGTCCTACTCGCACTATACTATTTACTCATCTATCCCTACCTCATCTATGCTATTTGTGCCTGGGGATCAATAGCAGCAACCCACCTAAAGCCAATAATAACCCAACAAAAAGCCACAGTAAGAATTATCATGCAATCAATACTAGGTAACACACCCCCACTCTTCAAAGACCTAAACTTACTCACTGTACAGAACATCCACACCTACTACTGTGCAACCTACATTTACAGAACCAAAAATTCCAGTACAGTGGACCCACAAGGTTCGGTCATAATCCGTTCCAGGAGCTACACCTTAACTCGAACTGTTGAAAAGTTGAACCCTTATTTCTCATAAGAAAAATTGTAAATAAAATTAATCCGTTCCAGACACCCAAAAATATTCACAAAAAATTAATTTTGTAAAGATAAACTATACTTTTACATACACAAAACAATTATAAATATATATAAAGTATAATAAATTTATAATTAAACATTTAAAGTAACATTTACTTACCTTTATTGAAGAAACTTGCTGGCATCTGGAAGATAGGGAGGAGGACAGGGTGAGGGCTTAGTGTTTGGAAGGGAATCCCTCCATAAGGACTTCAGGTAACAAGTCTCTCTCTGGGGTTACTTCCCTTCTTTGTCTATTAATCCCACTAGGACCAGCTTGAGAGTCACTAGACAGCTGTCTAGAAAAATAACTGTCCAGAGTGCTCTGTTTCTGGCATCTCTTTAACATTTTCCTGACTTGGGACAAGGTTTTGTCATTGAACAAGTTGCAGATGTGGCTTGTTTCAGCTTGCTCAGGGTGGTGTTTTTCAATGAATGTCTGCACCTTAGTCCACATAGAACACATTTCTTTAATCTCTGAAGAAGTTACTACCTCACCCTGTCCATCTTCCTCCTGTGAATCAATTTCCTCTACTGTGGTCTGATGCTGTTCCAGATGAAGCTCTTTCAGCTCTTGAGTGGTTAGGTCTACACTGTGCTCCTCCACCAACTCTTCCACATCCTCACCACTCACCTCCAACCCCAGGGACTTGCCTAATGCCACAATATCTTCCACAACAGGCACAGGGTCGTCAGGGTCAGGGTCGGCCTCAAATCCTTCAAAATCCCTTTTCAACACAATCCTGCCACAGTGGTCTCCAAGCAGAGTTCAAAGTTCTGGAAGTCACTCCCTCCCAAGCCTTACCTATAAGGCCTATGCAATGGAGGATACTGAAGTGATCTTTCCAGAACTCTCTTAGGGTCAAATTTGTGTCCGAGGTCACTTCAAAGAATTTTGAAATGCTGCTTTTGTGTACAGTTTCTTGAAGTTAGAAATGACCTGCTGGTCCATGGGCTGGATTAGAGGAGTGGTGTTAGGAGGCAAGAACTTCTCTTTTATAAAACTGAAGTTCTCAGACAAATAGTCTTCCAAGTTGTGTGGATAAGCAGGAGCATTGTCCAGTACCAGGAGGCACTTGAGTCCCAATTTCTGTTCCAGGAGGTATTTCTTCACACTGGGGCCAAACACTCTAGTGAGCCATTCCAGGAAAATTGCCTTTGTGACCCATGCCTTGGTGTTAGCCTTCCACAACACACAAATTATTCTTGTTCACTTTGTGTTTCTTGAACACTCTGGGATTTTCAGAGTGATACACCAACCAGTAAAGGCTTCACTTTAAAATCCACACTAGCATTACTACACAACATGAGAGTTAACCTGTCCTTCATAGCCTTGTGTCCTGGCAGTGCCTTTTCCTCTTGAGTAATGTAGGTCCTCTTTGGCATTGTGAAGGTTGTTGCCAATCTTCTTAGGAAAAGTAGAATAGAAAAAGACAATAATAACAATAACAATAAACACTTTATTTTAATAGAAAGAAATTTAAATAATAAATACGTAAATATGACTATAATAATCCTATCTTAAGAAAAATGAAAAATGAAAACAAAAATATATAACTGATCCAAAGCTAGGTATTTACAGATGAACGTAGATGACTGTGTTGATCTTGTTAACACTAGCTATGAATCGATATTAGACTCTGTGTTGCTGGTGCATCGATGAAGGTTAACTCATACTCTGTTCAAGGATGTTTCCCAAAAATCCAACAGTTTTCCACATCCACAATAATGTCACAAACGAAGTATCAGGGACTCAGGTGAAGGTTGTCCCCTGGTAAAGTACAGTTGCCTGGGGTTTCTAGAGTGTAGACTTAAGAACTACTGGCAGTTAGTTTGATATCTTTATTATGCACCCCATACCCATCCTGTGGGCGGTAGTCAAAAGATTACAGAGGTACATAATGGGTCCAGGGACTGGACCCCAAAGTTATGATAGCTGAGAAAGTTACAAAGGTAATGAACTAACAAGCTACAAAGGTAATGAACTCACAAGTTACAAAGGTAATGAAACATGTAAGTAAATTTACTTACTTACGTTTATG
Organism: Cherax destructor; assembly: GCA_009830355.1. Lineage (NCBI taxonomy): Eukaryota > Metazoa > Arthropoda > Malacostraca > Decapoda > Parastacidae > Cherax > Cherax destructor. Next base: position 5,629 of record WNWK01038006.1, on the reverse strand, counting down.
CATGGTTACAATCATGAACAAATTATAACGCAATGAACACTTCACTAGTCTACACCCAGTCACAACTGTAATGAGTTCTTGGTGCAAATTTTATTGTTGGGTCACACATACACACTTACATATACACATACACACACACACATACACACACATATATACATACACACACACGCACACACAACAGGCCCAGCCTTCAATCGACATGTGCACAGGACAAAAAGGCAATCAACACGCGCGTGCGCACACACACACATCTGGTGGTGGTGATTTAACCTGCCAAAGATACTTGTAACCAACTACTGGCATAGTGAAGATTTGGTGGTAAAGACTCTGTTTCTCACTTGGTGAGTACGCCGGCCCCCCACTCAGCCTTGAATCCGATGATCTGTGCGGAAACAGAGGACTGTGGGAGAAACCAAAAGAATTACTCACCACTCTTGTATTTATTCACATAGTAGGCATAAGGCCTTTAAAAGAAAAGGTGAGACTGAAACAAATAACTTTACCAAAAGCCAAGGCAGGGCAGAGCAGAAGTTAATGTTGCTAAAAATGAGTGAAGCTCAAAACAAATTAATGATTGAAGCTCGTTAACATAAAATAATTAAGATAAGAGCAGCTGTGAAGTACTTACAGTGAGGTCTGGGGTGGTCAGTCGAGTGATTTAACCTGTGGCCGGAGCCTAGCATTACACCTCTCACCGGGTGAAAAGGGGATGGGGGGTATAGCGGGAGCTAAACACTCACCCCACCTCAACAAGCAGACTACCATTCAACTATCACTATACATACCTTCACACTTTCATTACTCTTATCTATGGACTTTTCCCTGACACTCCCCCATACCAAGACTGCTAGTCAATGAATAGAAGTAGAAATTATGAGGTATAAAATTCTAAAAAAAAATTGAAAATCGCATAAAATGCAATATTGTACCGACTGTCATGACTTAACCAGTCAGAGAAATAATTAGAGGAACCATTGATATACACTATATGAAACTTAAAAGCCTGGAGTGCCAATGTCCACCTTAAGAGGCGACTGTTGGTTCATTTAAAAGTTTCTAGGTATACCAATGGTTTATGATCTGTTTCTCGAATGAATTCTTTCCCTAGTAAAGAATATTGAGTTAGGAGATACTCCACCTAAGGGCCAAACATTTCTTTTCAAGGTTGGGGTATCTCGTTTCTGCTGGAGGGAATTTATAGGCTCAGAAGTACCAGAAGCAGGGTCGTGGATATGAGGTGTAGTAAGCCATTGACACCTGTTGCACGACCCATACTTCTTTGACACCTGCGTGTACATATGTGGCCAGAAATACGTCTGTCTGATTTTATGCCACATCTTACGATGGGCCCAGTGTTCGGTCGCTGGCAGGTCATGAGCCATTTGGAGAATTGACTCGCGGCATCGGTCGGGGATGACCAGGAGGGAATAATCTACTTTAAGAGAATTAGATTTAAACACAGATTTATATAAGATCCCGTCACGATATTCAAACTTATGTGACGAGTATCTTCCATGGATAACTGTATTATTTATAGCATGACTATGGCAATCCCGAAGTGAAGGGCAAGTCTACTGTAAATTGATAAAATCATCTTTGTACATAAGATCTGTGGCAATTAAAGAATCAATAGAAGGAGAAGCCTGAGCTTTTGTCTTTACGTTACTTGGGACAGATATGGGAGATTTCGCAACAGAAGTGATGAGGAGTTTATCTACCTTGGGAGGAGGCTGAGCTGAAAAACTTGCATCTATGTGAGGTGACAAATGATCGGTTTTCTAAGGAGGAATGGCACCTTTAACGTTACCTATTATTAGAGAGCAAGTTGTGATGGGGGCTAGTACCACATTAGTCCAACCTGTAAACCATTTGGACCTGATGTAACACCACATGGTAGGAAACGTGTCTGTACGGCCCAAGTAATCTGAAAGAGTAGTGGAGGCATGAGTGGGTTTGAAATTAGGGAACAGTTTATCCGAAATGACTATACAAGTGCATCCAGTGTCTCTTAATATTGTAGATACCTTAAGACCATTAACTGTTCCTGAACAGAAGGGTGCTTGCTCATTACCGTCTTTGACGCATCTACCCACCTTGTGAACTATCTTAGAAGGGCAATCGGGGTGTTTATGTCCTTTCCCACCACATACATGACAAACTGGGATAAATGATTTTTGTTCTCCCTCTACTTGAGGCTTAACCTTTGATTCTGGTGAACCATTGTCCTTAGGGATCGATCCCTTCAGGCCCTTATAGGAATTATGGGCTTCCGCATACAAGTCAGCGGCCTCAGCAACTTCCGCAGCCTTAATCAGATTACGTTCTCTAATGAATGTTCGTATCTGGTGAGGAAGTGCCGTCAGGAACTGGTCGGCAACCATGAAATCTCTAATAGATTCATAAGTGTGATTAATTCCTGCGCTGTCTATCCAAAAATCAAACAAACGAAAGAGAGTAATTTGTAACTGCTGGAAGTTCTGACCGGATTGTAATGCCGCATACTTGAAATTCTTCCTATAAGAGTTAGTGGTTTTCTGGTAAGCCTTAAGAATTGCCTTCTTCAACAGATTATAGTCACAAATGATATCATGTGACAAAGATGCATAAATGTTCAAAGCTGTCCCTGAGAATAACATACCCAGCCTAGTAGCCCAAGAATCAACTGGCCATTCACAGAGGGTAGCTGTATTTTCAAATCTGATAATATAAGAAGTTATGTCTTCCCCCTCTGTGAAGGGAGGTAAATTTGGTGTGGGAATATATGAAGGAGTGGGTGGCTCCACTACGCCCTCATTCAATTTCTGCTGGGTAAAAACTATTTTTTTTTATTCTCTAATTCCAGGCGAGCTTTCTCTACTTCACGATCTTTCTCTCTCTCTCATTCCTCATGTTATCTAGCTCTTGCTCTTTCCTCTAATTCTTTCTCTAGAGCGCGTGTATCACGTTCTCTAGCCTGTTGTTCACGTACTTGAGCTCTCTCTTCACGATCTTTAGCTCTTTCTTCATGATCAAGTCTATCACATTCTTTTTTATTCTTCTCTCTCTTTCTGTCTCTCTTGTCTTTCTCTTTCAATTCTTTCTCTCTCCCTTTTCTATTCTCGCTCAATTTTCTCTTTCTCCTTTATCCCTTCTCGTTCCCTTTCTAACTGTCTTTCTTGTTTTCTCTTTCAATTTTTTCTTTCTCCTTTCTCTCTTCTCGTTCTCTTTCTAACTGTCTCTCTTGTCTTTCTCTTTCAATTTCATTTTTTCTTTCCTGAGTCTTAGCAGCAATGAAAGATTCTAAAGTTTTCCCCGTAATACCTAGCTTAACCCCAGCATTCATCCAGAACTGGTATTCCTCCATACTAACCGGGATAACTTAACTTACTGGGTGAATGAAACAGATATAATAGAAAACGGAGGGTTCAAATCCTGCTCCGCTACAACTGAACAAACAAAACCGGAGGGTTCAATCCCTGCTTCAATTTATACAGTATAAAATGACCAGAGGGTTCTATGCCAGCTCCGACCAAACAGTAAGGAGAATGAGATCACTTGACCATCCACTCTTCCCACTATAATCAAGAGTGCCCTATGACAGTTCCCTTGATATAACATACAAGAACTCAATGAAGAAGATTTATCACTGGAAAATCTCGGATCCCTAGAGTCTATTCCTAAAATAATCTTCAAGCTCCAAACAAAGGTGGAAGAAGTAACTAACACATCCTGCCTTGACTTGACTAACATAAACAAAGTATTTAACAATCACCAAATCCTTTAAATACCTTTTATGTAGTCCTTCTATAGCAAATGAATACTTATGGATGGTGGCAACTGTCTGTGGCGTCGATGGTGGCAGAGTTCCAATAATGTAGCCAGGTACGTACCGGCGGCTCAAGTCCTGGAGTTTACCTGGAGAGAGTTCCAGGGGTCAACGCCCCTGCGGCCTGGTCTGTGAGTAGCGTCGAATCGTGTTCGAGGTGTCAAATCTTTGAGTCGAATCCTGGCAAGGTCGCCACTTGTGAAGGTTGTTGCCAATCTTCTTAAGAAAAGTAGAATAGAAAAAGACAATAATAACAATAACAATAAACATTTTATTTTAATAGAAAGAAATTTAAATAATAAATACGTAAATATGACTATAATAATCCAATCTTAAGAAAAATGAAAAATGAAAACAAAAATCTATAACTGATCCAAAGCTAGGTATTTACAGATGGACGTAGATGACTGTGTTGATCTTGTTAACACTGTAGCTATGAATCGATATTAGACTCCGTGTTGTTGGTGCATCGATGAAGGTTAACTCCCACTCTGTTGAAGGATGTTTCCCAAAAATCCAACAGTTTTCCACATCCACAATAATGTCACAAACGAAGTATCAGGGACTCAGGTGAAGGTTGTCCCCTGGTAAAGTACAGTTGCCTGGGGTTTCTAGAGTGTAGACTTAGGAACTACTGGCGTAGTAAAGAATTGGTGGTAAAGACTCTGTTTCTCACTTGGTGAGTACGCCGGCCCCCACTCAGCCTTGAATCCGATGATCCGTGCGGAAACAGAGGACTGTGGGAGAAACCAAAAGAATTACTCACCACTCTAGTATTTATTCACATAGTAGGCATAAGGCCTTTAAAAGAAAAGGTGAGACTGAAATGTTGCTAAAAATGAGTGAAGCTCAAAACAAATTAATGAGTGAAACTCTTTAACATAAAATAATTAAGATAAGAGCAGCTGTGAAGTACTTAAGTGAGGTCTGGGGTGGTCAGTCGAGTGATTTAACCTGTGGCCGGAGCCTAGCATTACACCTCTCACCGGGTGAAAAGGGGGAGGGTATAGCGGGAGCTAAACACTCACCCCACCTCAACAAGCAGACTACCATTCAACTATCACTATACATACTGTCACACTTTCATTACTCCTATCTATGGACTTTTCCCTCACAGGCAATTTTCTTCCAAAAGAGGCCTGTTTCATCACAATTAAACACTTGTTCGGGGAGGAATTGTTCAGTGTCTACAAACCCCTTAAATTCAGACTCAAATTTTTCAGCCGCATGCTTGTCTGAACTGGCTGCCTCACCATGCCTTACATCACTGTGTATGCCACTACATTTCCTTAATCTGTCAAACCAGCCTTTGCTGGCTTTAACCTGTTCCGAGGGTTGAGAAATATTCGGAAAAAAAAATTATTTTAGCTTATGAAATTATAGTTTTTTGTTTTCTAAATCTAAATGGCTAAACAAAGAAAATTTGCGATCAATACTTACGGAGATATGGAGGCTTCAAGTTGACCAAAATTGAACAGCTGACAGCAACATCGGTGACTTCCGGTTGGCCGGTAATAGTTTTTTTTTCTTTTCTACTTTTTTCTTTTATTTTTTAATATTTTTTTTTCAAGTAACTTTTATGTCCTGTGAGACCAATATAAACCATATTTTGTATATATACACTCCTTGTATACTACACAATAACTGCTGGCTGGCTGGCTTGCTGACCAGCTGGCTGGGTGGCTGGCTAGCTTGCTAACCAGCTGGCTGGGTGGCTGGCTAGCTGGCTGGGTGGCTGAACAGCTAGCTGGATGGATGGCCAGCCGACTGGCTGGCTTGCTGGCTGACCAGCTGACTGGCTGGCTACCTGACCAGCTGGCT
>WNWK01038005.1:0-18168 GCA_009830355.1 Cherax destructor | reverse complement strand
TGGTCAAAAACTTTGTTTGGGGGCGGGAAACAGGGACACGGGGGCACAGCTGGAAGTTGAAAGCACAAAATAAAAAAAGGACATTAGGAAGTATTTCTTAAAGTTTAAGTAGTCAGGAGGGGGAAGCTACCGGGGGGGGGAAAAGGGATAGAGGCGGCGATAAAAGGTACGACAAGGCTCTCGAAGCCAGGAGAGAATGAACCAAGTAGCGACCACTGAAGAGGCGGGGCCAGGAGCTGAGACTCAACCCCTGCAACCAAACATATAGGTGAGTACACATACACACACGTCACTATGTTACTCATGGAGCTGCGTCATTAAGACGTCAAACTTAGCGATCATCTTTGTTATCTTTTTGTCGGCCCGGGCATCTCCGGTTGCTCATTTTACCCTTTTTTTGCTTCCCCTTCCCTCACCTCACACATGCCCCGTCCAGCCATCCTGCAAAAAAGACATAGTCCCGTGCTGCTAATAATAATAATAATTATAATAATGTAATTATTTATACAAGTACATGTACAAGGTATACAGTCCCAGCTGACATCAATGACATACTACTATATAGAAAGTCCCTTGTTATGCTGAGCATTTCGGGCAAATTAGGTTAATTTTGTCCACCCAGGATGCGACTCACACCAGTCGACTAGCACCCAGGTATCTATTTTACCGCTAGGTGAACATTGGACAGCAGGTGTCTTAAGGAAACACATCCTAATGGTTCCAGCCGTAACGGGGATCGATCCACTGAGCTCAGTGTGAGAGCTGAGTGTGCTAGTCGTAAGGTGGCCGAGTTTCGATTGTATTGTCAATATCTGTTAACCATACGTAGATATAGACTAAGTTACGTTAAAAATGAACACAAGAGTCTTGGTAGACAGTACAGGATACTTCCAGTGAAAAGCAGAGGAGCGCTGAGAGTGAACTCAGTAAGTGTTAAGGGACCACGACTCTTCAATTTCCTCCCCTCATGCATAAGGAACTTTACCAACAAACCTATATCTGTCTTCAAGAGGGTACTCGACATATTCCTCAAAACGGTTCCTGAGCAACCGGGTTGTGGTGCATACGTTGGACTGCGGGTGGTGGGCACTAACAGCTTGATGGATGAGGCTAGCAACTAGGAGACCTGGCCTGGGACCGGGCCGCGGGGGCGGTGACCCCTGGAAGTGACTCCAGGTAAACCTAAACCAGAATTAAAAATTAGCTGTTTTTGACAAGTTTTGAGGTGGCAGAAATCGATGTAGCAGAAGAGAAAACAAGTTGCTCCACCAGCCTTGAACATCAGTTGAAAACCAAGGTATCCACCTCAACCCTCGCCGATGTGGACGTCGTACGTCAGCCAGAGTCATCCGTCAGCTAGTGTGTGTGGCCAGCTGAGGTCCTCCGCCAGCTGAAGTGGTCCGTCACCTTGAAGTTACAATTACTCGAAGAAACTTGACACTTTGTGACACTTGAAGGTTTTCCAGATTCCTGAAATTAGTTTTCATGTACATTGGTGGAACTTTTATCTGTAAACTTTCCTCTGAATTTTTTTTATAGTTTTTTTTCAGGTTTATTCTCTGGAATATTTGTTTCTTAAATTTTTAGGGCGATTTATTTATATATTTTTAATAGCTATTGAAAAGCTTCCTCAACCCTGGAGTTTACCTGGAGTCACTTCCGGGGGGCAGCGCCCCCGCGTCCCGGTCCCAGACCTGGCTTGGTTGCTGGCCTGATCAGTCAAGCTGTTAGTGCCTGCCACTTACAGTCTAGCGTATGCACCACAACCAAGCTGATCAAGGAATGTTTTCAGGAATGTCAACTTTCCTCATAAAGACAGCTGGGAGTCTGTTGGTGATCCCCCTTGTGTATGAAGAGAGGGTGTTGAAGAGTCGTGGTCTCTTAACACTTACTGAGTCCTTTCTCATCGCTCTCCTGCTCTTCATTAGAGGTATCATACACCGTCTGCCAAGCTTCTTGTGTTCATAAGTAGTAATTTCAGTGTGCAGGTTTGGTACCAATTCCTGCAATATCTTCCAGGTGTTGATTATGATGTATCTCTCTCGTCTACGTTCTAAGGAGTACAGTTCTAAAAACTTTAAGTAATTTAGGTGCTTGACTGAATTTATACGAGCTATGAAGGTTATCTACATATTTTCCAGTTCAGCCATTTCTTCTCATGGAGTAATTGAAATTTTTCCTCACTGAATAAGTAGCCCACTGAAAGGAAAGGCTTGGTTTACATCAGCTTGGAGGCTCGCTGTGGATGCCACTTTCATACAGGTTCTAGTATCGTCTTCAAAGGATGATATAGTGCTATGATTCATGTCTCTCTCTATGTCATAAATGAGCATGAGGAAGAAGAATGGGGCGAGTACCGTGCCGTGGGGAACACCACTTTTCACTGTAGCAGCCCCTGACTTTACTCCGTTTACTATTACTCTTTAAGTTCTGTTTGTGAGGTTATAAATCCATCTTCCACCTTCCAAGTTATTCCTTGTGCATGCCATTTGTGTGCAGTTGCCCAATGACTGCACTTGTCAAAGGCTTTTGCAAAGTCAGTGTATACAGCATCTGCATTTTGTCTGCCTTCAAATGCATCCAAGACCATGTTGTAACGGTCCAGCAGTTACAAAAGGCAGCAGTGATCTGTTTTGAACCCACATTAGCCTGGGTTGTGTAACTGCTGCAATTCTGTGTGACTAGTAATGCTGCTTCTTAAAACCCTTTCAAAGATCTTAATAAGCTATTGTCTATATTCTTGTGTCATTGCTTTATTACCACCTTTGTGGAGTGGGGCAATATCAGTGGTTTTTAATAACTGTAGAATGACTCTCTCCAAATAATATTTAAGGCACACGATGAAGGTTTCTTTCAACTATTGATAAATATCGAATTCCATGTGTCTGGACCTGGGGTGGAGTGCATGGGCTTGCAATCAATGGCTTCTTCGAGGTCAAGTGGGATTAGAGTTATATCAGAGATTAGGGAGATGTTTGCGGCATTCTGTCTCTTTCATGAATTCATTTTAGTCATCAGTCTTAAGACGGATTAGTGGCTCACTGAACACTCATTTCATTGTTGTCTTCAGTGTATGTCTCGTCTCTTCTTATATTTTGTATATGAGAAGAAGTATTTTGGATTTCTTTCAATTTCACTTATGTAGCTCCCACTGACTCTCTTTGGCTCTGTATGATGTATTCAATTTAAGCTAAGTTTTCTAACTCTCTAGCTAGTGTTAGTTGTTGTTCTTCAGATAGTCCGCTGCCTTTGAGGAGTTCTGTTATTTGCCATCTTCTCCTATAGAGGGCACATCTCTCTTTCCAACCTGCACCTTCTCCTCCTTCGTATTGGTATGTGTCTGGCGTATACTTCTAGTACCATTGAGTTTATCCTCTCGAAATGCTGGTTTAGATCATCGTTTATCATATTGTCTTTCCTGTGAATTTCAGCAAACTCACAATTTATTAGCTCCAAGTTGAGCGTCTATTAAGTTGTGGTGTGAACTTACTATCTTCCACACCATTGTGTTCCAGACCAGGTTTTCATTATTAGTGAGTATAAGGTCTAAGGTATTTTCTGGTCTAGTCTGTTTTATTATTTGCTGGTATAAGGCGAATTTGTTGCAGCGTCTTAGTAGTTCAGTTTGACTGAGACGGTTCATCTAAATTAGTTTCTGGGATTCTCTCTGTTATTACAGTCTTTGATACATTCTTCCATTTTAGGTGTCTTAAATTGAAGTCTCCAAGCAACGGAATATTTGAGGCTGGCTTTGATAGGTCTTCAGTACGGTGCTTAATTTTCAATTGTTCTTCAAGCTGCTGGAAAGTTGCGTTAAAATAACTAAATTTAAATTCATTCCGTTAAACCACCAGAGCTTCGACCACATCATTCATGGTGTTAAGTAACTCAGTGCATGTGAGCCACTCTAATATAAACCCTCACTTGTCTCACCAAACCGTAATAACACGATCGCAAACTCACTCGCCATGGTTTCAAATTCCACCCGTACCATGGTTTCCACCCTTGTCTATATTTTTTCGGTCACACCTGAGTACAATACACATACATTGTCAAAATAGCCATTAACGTGGGTCTCTGTAAAGGCTACAAACACTGCGTTTGACATTTCCTGAGAAGACCGCTGAAGAACGGTATTTTGTTGTTTTAAAACATAAATGATAAGTTGTTTGTCCCTGAGTTAAGGGGCTTTTTTGTCGGCTTTAATATCTGTGGCCCTGATGAGCTCACCACTGGCTTTATTTCCAGTCCAGGATGGTTCCTAGCTGGTAGAATATTCTAACCATTTCTTGCCATTCTTTTTCGTTTCCTGACAGTTAAACATCTCTGCTGTCTGTATGGTGGGTGTCAACCCACCATTTCTTTTTCAAGTTAGTCCGTGTTTGCATCTTGCCCACGAGTAGTGCCAACACACTTGTTTTCTGGTGGCCCTGGTTTATTGTGTCTGAGTAGGGGACTGTTACGGTTACTTTGATTGTAGATGAAAAATGAAGATCCTTATTATGAGTAAGAAGATCCTCATTATGAGTAAGAAGATCCTCATTATGAGTAAGATCCTTATTATGAGTAAGATCCTTATTATGAGCAAGAATTAACACAGCAACCAAAAATGACATCTATCTAGACAGGTGTTTCTGGATCTGCAACAAGGATGTGCAACTATGGACAGATATCAGGAAAGCACTCAGGAGGTTAATGAACAATAAGCATGAAAAAAAGGAGGAACTATTGAATAGTCTACCCGGTATATATAGAACATGGGAAGATAGGAGAGGAGTAAAGTTTAACATACACAATGCCCAGTCTACAACAATTGACCCAAAAATAAACAGTCACCCACCGAAAAAAACACAGGAGGCAAAAAAATCAGCTAGCCCAGTCCCCAGCCCTAGGGATGACCCAGACCCAGCCCCCAGCCATAGTGAAAATCCGGATTTGGTTAAAGACTCCTCCACAGCCACCACAGCCATAGCCTCTAGTACAGATGTAGGGGGGGAGTCCTCCACAGCCATAGCCTCTAGTACAGATGTAGTAGAGGAGTCCTCTACCAGGGTAGACTCGTCTGCAGCCATCACAGCCATAGCTCCTAGTACAGATATAGTAGGGGAGTCTTTTTCCAGGGAAAATGTTGGCCCCATGTCATCAGATGGTGGTGTCTCGGGTTTGGCTGTGGTGCAGATCTAGGATCTGCACGGACTAGGAATACATCCAGCACGATTTGTACTCAGCCAAAAACAAAATGGTGCAAATACAATGTTTGGGGCATCTGTAAACACGGAATATCAGGGCAAACAAATGGGACATGCAACTTCGAGCATCCCAAAAACTGCCGCGACCTCTTGTCTAAAGGAGTGTGTCGTTGTACCTCCTGCAAATTCTTCCACCCTGATATGTGTAATTCTTCAATCTTTGAAAAACAATGTTACAATACAAATTGCTCTGCATACCACCTAAAAGAGACCAGGAGGCACATACCCCATTCAACAAACCATAGTAGTTATGGTAGTTATGAAAACCCCACCCAAAGTGATTTTTTAGTGGTAAGAAACGAAGAAAGAAAATGGAAAGAGGTAACCAAAATAGTCCACCACCTTGGAGCCTTGTTAGACTGGAGGCACAGCCAGTGGCCCCTCCGGACTCAACTACTGATGCCAACAATGAAATCCCCCCAACAAACATGCAACACAACTTCATTTATATTTGCTAATATACAGGGCCTTAAGCCATCTACCAACAACAAAATCCCTTTCATTAGTGGACTTCTAGGGAAGTCAAATGCACTGTTTGCAGCCTTCACAGAGACCCACGCAAAAGATTACTTTGACAGTGAAATATGGATACCTGGGTACAACCTTTTCAGATGCGACAGAAAGAACAGGAAGACACAAAATCACAAAATCAGTAAATATAGGCAGTCAAAACATTTGTAGATTCTATGCAAAAGGTATGTACCTATATGGCGGAGCTTGCTGGAATAAACACACCAGAAAATGTGCCAACATGTTAAGGAAAGGAAAGTGTCGGTTTAACAAAGAGTGCAGATACTTCCATCCAGTGATGTGTCAAGCTTCAACACAGTCCAGAGAATGTTATGACCTGAGCTGCCCAGACCACCATATAAAGGGAACAGTACGATACAGAGAAAGCAGGGAAAGGGAAAATGAAAATGAACAGCAATCTTTTTTAGATATAAGGAGAAACAACCAGATCAAAGAAAGAGACAAAAGGGGGAAATGGTACAGAGGGGACAGATGGGCTGCACAGCGGGACATGCCAAGACAGGCACCAGCTCATCAGGGCCGTATAAACAATCAAAGTCAGTACTGGAGAAACCATGGGTATGGGCACGAGGGGCCATACCAGGTAGGACAGCACCAATGGTACTAACGAAACACAAAGAAAGACCAAACATCCCAAATGGTAACTCCTGCTTCATATTTGCAAATATTCAGGGTCTGAAATCAAATAAAAATGACAAAGTTAGTTATGTTAGTGGAATCCTATCAGAAGCGAATGCCATGTTTGGAGCATTTACAGAAACACATACAAGGGATGTTTTGGACGGAGAGATTACGATAGAAAACTATGACATGTATAGATGTGATAGAATTAATAGGTCACAGGGAGGAGTAGGACTCTATGTAAAAGATACTCTCTGTTGCACAGAAGTGTTGAACGCTACGAATGATATAGTAGAAATCCTCGGCATTAAAGTGGAAAATAGGAATCTAGTAATTATCCTAGTATACAAACCACCATCAGCAACTGCGGAGGAATTCACAGAGCAGTTAAGGAAGATTGATAGCTATCTGGATAGGCTAGAGAATCCCACCCCAAACATTTTACTCCTTGGAGATTTTAATCTCCCTCATGTAAAATGGAAGATGAGGCAACATAATGTTATACCAGAAATATCTCCTGGAAGCACCCTGGCTCAACAGGCACATACCAGGGAACTAATGAGGCTTTGTGAAAGTACTCATTAAACCAACAGATAATTGATCCCACTAGAAATGAAAATACCCTGGATTTGATATTCACAAACAACGAGGAATTAATCAGAGACATAACAGTTACAAAAAAATATACTCTTATCATAACATCATAGAAGTTCAAACGAGTATTAACTCAGGGTTAGGGAACTGCGGCACTAATGTTAGAGACGGGATGTTCAGTAAGTTTAATTTTAATAACCATAGAATTGACTGGGAAAAAATAAACCAAGAGCTATCAGACATATTATGGGAATCAGACATGAGCACCCTAAATCCCCACCAGTGCCTAGAGAAGCTGAATACAGAAGCATACAAGGTATGTATGAAACACGTACCATTGAGGAAACCCAGAAGAAGACCAGATATAGAGAGAGAGCGTAGGAGATGGTACAGGAGAAGTAAACGGGTTACTGAATTGTTGAAAAACACAAATATGTTGCAACAGAGGAGAGATAGCTTTAACCGAGAGATCACTGAATTAGAGCAAAAACTTAAGATGTCATACCTAACAGAAGAAGTACAAAGGGAACAAAGAGCCATTCAGGATATTGCAAGAAACCCAAAATATCTCTATTCCTATGCAAAATCCAAGCTAAGAACTACCTGTACAATTGGACCATTATTGAGAGGAGATTCGTATACTGACGATGAACAGGAAATGAGTGAAATCCTAAAAGGGCAGTATGAGTCAGTGTTCAGCAACCCACTAAATGACAGCAAGGTAGAAAATGCAGAAATATTTTTCACTCCAGCAGAAGGCCGCGCAGACTACCTAACCGACATTAGTACAAATCCCATAGATTTCGAAAAAGAAATGGACAACATGCCCATTCACTCAGCACCTGGACCAGATTCATGGAATGCTTTATTTATAAAGAAGTGCAAAGTACCATTAGCGAGAGCCCTTAGTATTCTTTGGAGAAAGAGCTTAGATCTAGGTGAAATACCGGAGGCCTTAAAGAGTGCATACATAGCTCCTTTGCATAAGGGAGGTGGTAGAGCACTAGCTAAAAATTACAGACCAGTAGCCCTCACTTCTCACATCATAAAAATCTTTGAAAGAGTGATGAGACGGCAGATTACAAAGTTCATGGACCAGCACAACCAACATAACCTGAATCAGCATGGCTTTAGAGCGGGACGATCATGCCTGTCACAGCTGCTGAACCATTATGACAGAATTACGGAGGCATTGGAAGACGTCCAAAACGCACATGTGATTTACACAGATTTTGCAAAGGCGTTTGACAAATGCGATCATGGAGTGATAGCGCACAGAATGAGGGCCATATGCATTACGGGGAAGGTAGGCAGATGGATTTTTGAGTTCCTAACACACAGAACACAAAAAGTAGTAGTGAACAGGGCAAGATCCAGCATCAGCGAGGTCAAAAGCTCAGTGCCCCAAGGCACTGTCCTGGCACCTCTGCTCTTTCTTATCCTCATAGCAGACATAGATAAAAACAACTAGCACACTTTTGTATCATCATTTGCAGATGACACTAAAGTAAACATGAAAGTCACTACGGTAGAGGACACTGAAAAATTACAGGAAGACAAAAGCAGGGTCTTCCAGTGGGCAGTGGAGAACAACATGACGTTCAATGGTGATAAGTTTCAGCTGCTTAGGTATGGAAAAAATGAAGAACTCAAAAGGAACACTATATACAAAACGCAAGAGGGTCACCACATAGAACGAAAGGAACACGTAAAGGACTTATGAATAATTATGTCTGCTGATCTCTTTTTTAAAGACCATAACAAGACAAAGATCACAACAGCCAGGAAGATGACGGGGAGGGTATTGAGAACTTTCAAAACAAGGGAAATAATGCCGATGGTGACACTCTTCAAATCGCTAGTGCTCCCTCACTTAGAATACTGCTCTGTGCTGACGGCCCCGTTCAGGGCAGGAGAAATATCAGAGCTGGAACAAATTCAGAGATCGTTTACGGCTCACATTGAGCCATTGAAACATCTAAATTATTGGGAACGCCTTCAAGTCTTGAACATGTATTCATTGGAGCGGAAGAGAGAGAGATACATGATAATATATACCTGGAAAGTACTTGAGGGCCTGGTCCCAAATCTGCACACTGCCATAACAACATACTGGAGTGAGAGAGATGGGAGGAAGTGTAAAATAAACCCAGTGAGGAGCAGGGGTGCGGTGGGGACAATACGGGAGCACTGTATTAACATCCGGGGTCCCTGACTGTTCAACACCTTACCAGAAGATATCCGAAACACGGCTGGAACCAGTGTAGAAGCCTTCAAGAGGAAACTGGACAAGTATCTTCACCGGGTGCCAGATCAACCAGGCTGTGATGGATATGTGGGGCAGCGGGCCTCCAGCAGCAACAGCCTGGTTGACCAGGCAAGCACCAGATGAGCCTGGCCCATGGCCGGGCTCAGAGAGTAGATAAACTCTAGAAAGTCTTCAAAGGTAAAGGTATAAGGGGGGTTGGCCTGTATGTCAAAGAGTCGCTCATTTGCACAGAGATACTGAACACCACAAATGATGTAGTTGAAGTTCTGACATTAAAAATCGAGAACCAAAACCTAGTCATTGTACTTGTATATAAGCCACCAGATGCAACTTCCCAACAGTTCAAAGAACAACTATCAAAAATTGACTCCTGTCTGGAAAACCTTCCAGCCCCATCCCCAAACATCTTGTTGCTTGGTGACTTCAATCTTAGACATACAAAATGGAAGAATATAGCAAATAATGTTGTAGCAGAAATAATCCCTGGAGGCAGCTCAGATGAAAAGTCACACACACATGAGCTGCTGAATTTCTGCAACAAACACACCCTAAGTCAGCAGATAGTGGAGCCAACGAGATTAGAGAACACACTAGACCTTATCTTCACAAATAATGAGGACCTGGTAAGAAACATAACAATATCAAAAACAACAAATTCTGATCACAATCTAATCGAAGTCCAGACGTACATGCACAGGAGTCCTGATCAGCAAAATACATATAGCTATGAGGGTACCTTTACCAAATTCAACTTCAACAACAAGAACATCAACTGGGATCTGGTAAACTATGCCCTAAATGAAACATGTTGGGAAGATATCTTAAATTACATGGACCCTAACCAGTGCCTTGAAAAGATCAACCACCTGGTAGCTGAAGTATGTTCAAGACATATTCCTCTACTAAAAAAAAAAAGAGAAGAAGTAAACGAGAGAGAGAGACGCTCCCTATACAGGAGAAGACGAAGAATCACTGAGGTCCTCAAGAATGCCGGACTATCTGATTCACGGAAGGAAGCGCTAACCACGGAAGTGGAAATTATTGAGCTAAAATTAAAGGACTCATACAGGATCCAGGAGAGTCAAGAGGAGCTAAAAGCGATTAGTGAAATTGAAAGAAATTCGAAATATTTCTTTTCATATGCGAAAAACAAGGCAAAAACCACTTCTAGTATAGGGCCCCTGCTCAGACAAGACGGATCTTACACAGATGACAACAAAGAAATCGATGGCATGCCCATGCACTCAGCCCTAGGCCCAGACTCGTGGAGCTCTGTGTTCATTAAGAACTGCAAGAAACCCCTCTCACAGGCCCTAAGTATACTATGGAGAAGGAGCTTAGACAAGGCGAGATTCCACAGTCACTAAAAACAACGGATATAGCCCCACTCCATAAAGGTGGCAGCAAAGAAGTAGCTAAGACCTATAGACCAATAGCCTTAACGTCCCATATCATAAAAATCTTCGAAAGAGTTCTAAGAAGCAGGATAGCAAACCACCTGGACTCCCAAAAATTGCACAACCCAGGGCAACATGGTTTCAGAGCAGGTCGCTCCTGCCTCTCACAACTGCTAGACCACTATGATATGGTCTTAGATGCTATGGAAAACAAGCAGAATGCAGATGTAGTATACACAGATTTTGCAAAAGCCTTTGACAAGTGCGATCATGGTGTAATAGCACACAAAATGCGTGCTAAAGGGATAACTGGCAAAGTAGGCAGATGGATCTTCAACTTCCTAACCAATCGAACACAAAGAGTAGTGGTAAACAGAGTTAAATCGGATGCTGCCATAGTGAAGAGCTCTGTCCCACAAGGCACAGTACTCGCACCTATCTTGTTCCTCATTCTCATATCAGACATAGACAGAGATGTAAACCACAGCACTGTATCATCCTTTGCAGATGATACTAGGATCTGCATGAGAGTGTCATCCATTGAGGACACGGCAAATCTCCAAGAACATATAAACCAAGTTTTCCAATGGGCAACAGAGAACAATATGATGTTCAGTGAAGACAAATTCCAACTACTCCGTTATGGAAAACTGGAGGAAATAATAGCTAGGACTGAGTATATTACAAACTCCAATCACACAATAGAGCGGAAAAGTAATGTAAAGGACCTGGGTGTGGTAATGTCCGAAGACCTCACCTTCAAGGACCACAACAATGCCACTATCACATCTGCAAGGAAACTGATAGGATGGATAATGAGAACATTCAAGACAAGAGATGCTAAGTCAATGATGATCCTTTTTCAGTCACTTGTTCTCTTTAGGCTAGAATACTGCTGTACATTAACATCCCCATTCAAGGCAAGTGAAATTGCAGATCTAGAGAATGTACAGAGAACCTTTACTGCACGTATAAGTTCCATCAAACACCTTAACTCCTGGGAACGCCTGGAAGCACTAGACTTATATTCACTGGAGCGCAGGCGAGAGATATATATCATAATCTACACCTTGAAGATTCTGGAGATTAGTTGCTAGTGCGGGTAATATTGATGTTTTTGCAATAACTGAGACGTGGTTTAATATGAAAAATCGGGACATGCCTGCTGAATGTCACATCCAGGGTTTTAAATTGTTCCAAGTAGACAGAAGTATCGGGAAGGGGGGTGGGGTGGCACTCTATGTCCGTGATCATTTAAATTGTTGCATAAAAACGGGCATAAAGTCTGAAATATTTCATACAGAGTCTGTCTGGATAGAATTTTCAGAGGGGTGTGAAAAATTGATTTTAGGCGTGATATATCGTCCTCCAAACTTAGATAGGGAACAAGGGAGACTACTCTGGGAGGAAACTGTTAAGGCCACAAGGCACGATAACGTAGTAATTCTAGGGGACTTTAACTTTAGTCAGATTGATTGGAATTTCTTGACAGGGAATTTAGAATCTAACGACTTTTTAGAGGTAGTTCAGGATTGTTTTTTGAAGCAGTTTGTGACAGAACCTACAAGGGGAAATAACCTACTTGACTTGGTTCTGGCAAACAAGGAATCCCTTGTTAATAATTTAGAAATTACAGAGGAACTTTGCACAAGCGACCACAAGTCAATTACCTTTAGCATTGAATGGATGTTTGATAGTAGGGATAATTCAGTAACAGTCCCAGACTTTCGCTTAGCAGATTATAATGGGCTTAGTGAACACTTATCAACTGTGGACTGGGGTAACGAAGAGAGCTATCAATATGACAGTTTTCTGAACACTATACAGGCTGCCCAAAGAACATTTATCCTGTATAAAGAAATTAGATCAAGTAGAAATGACCCAAAATGGATGAATAATAGGCTCAAATATCTTTTAGGGCAAAAGAAAGGAATTTATAGGCGCATAAATAGAGGTGAGGGTCATTTTATAAATCAATATGCGGATATTAAGTGGGACGTTAAAAAGGGTATAAGGAAAGCTAAACGGGACTATGAAATTAAAGTTGTTAGGGATTCAAAAACTAACCCAAAAAGTTTTTTCCAGGTTTATAGAACAAAAGTTAGGGATAAGATAGGTCCCCTTAAAAATAACTCAGGGTATCTTACTGACAAGGAGAATGATATGTGCTCTATTTTTAATAATTATTTTCTCTCGGTTTTCACACAGGAAGACACTAATAATATCCCAGTAATTAATTTTTATAGTGTCCCTGAAGAAAATAAATTATGTAATATCACAGTCACTAGCGAAATGGTATGAAACAAGTAGACCGACTGAAACAAAATAAATCACTGGGTCCTGATGAGCTTTTTTCAAGGGTTCTTAAGGAATGCAAAATGGAACTCTGTGAACCAATATCTAATATTTTTAATTTATCTCTTCAAACAGGTGTAGTGTCTGATATGTGGAAGATGGCTAATGTAATTCCTATTTTTAAAGCAGGGGACAAGTCACTACCGTCAAATTACCGCCCAATAAGCCTGACCTCAATTGTAGGCAAATTACTAGAGTCAATTATAGCTGATATTATTAGAAGTCATCTAGATAACCATAATTTGATTAATGACACTCAGCATGGATTCACAAGGGGCGTTCCTGCCTATCTAATTTATTAACCTTCTTTAGTAAAGCTTTTGAGGCTGTTGATCACGATAAAGAATTCGATATTGTTTATTTAGATTTTAGTAAGGCTTTTGATTGAATACCTCACCAGAGACTGTTAAAGAAAGTGGCAGCTCATGGCATTGGGGGAAAAGTGCTGTCATAGATCGAGTCATGGCTCACCAATAGGAAGCAGAGAGTGTGCATAAATGGGGTTAAATCCGAGTGGGGATCTGTAACAAGTGGTGTTCCACAGGGATCAGTCTTAGGCCCGTTGTTGTTTATAATATATATCAATGACCTTGATGAGGGAATTACTAGTGATATGAGCAAATTCGCCGATGACACGAAGATAGGTAGGATAATTGATTCAAACGTAGATGTCAGGGAACTTCAGGAGGATTTAGACAGACTCATTTCCTGGTCAGAAAAGTGGCAGATGCAGTTCAATGTAGATAAATGCAAGGTTCTGAAGCTCGGGAGTGTCCATAACCCAAGCACTTATATGTTAAATAACGTAGAACTTAGCCATACAGATTGCAAAAAGGACTTGGGGGTGGAAAAATATGGTTATGGTAAGCAGCAACCTTAAACCAAGACAGCAATGCCTAAACGTACGTAATAAGGCAAACAGATTACTGGGATTTATATCAAGAAGTGTAAGCAACAGAAGTCCAGAGGTTATATTACAGCTTTATACATCGTTAGTTAGGCCTCACCTAGATTACGCAGCTCAGTTCTGGTCTCCATATTACAGAATGGATATTAATTCGCTAGAAAACATTCAGCGTAGAATGACTAAATTAATACATAGCATTAGAAATCTTCCGTATGAAGAAAGATTGAAGACCCTAAAATTACATTCACTTGTAAGACGAAGAATGAGGGGAGACATGATCGAGGTATACAAGTGGAAAATAGGTATTAACAAAGGGGATATAAATAAGGTCTTGAGGATATCTCTCCAAGAGAGAACCCGCAGTAATGGATTCAAATTAGATAAGTTTAGATTTAGAAATGATATAGGAAAGTATTGGTTTGGAAATAGGGTAGTTGATGAGTGGAACAGTCTGCCTAGTAGGGTTATTGAAGCAAGGACCTTGGGTAGTTTCAAATTTAGGTTGGATAAATTCATGAATGAGAGGGGTTGGATTTGAGTGGGACTCGCACATGAGTAAATAGAATGATCAAAGCTTATTTCTTGGGTAGCATTGAAAATTGGGTTGAGCAAATATTCTGGTAGTGGGACGGATTGTGAAGGACCTGTCTAGTATGGGCCAACAGGCCTGCTGCAGTTTTCATAAGAACATAAGAACATAAGAATAGAGGAACACTGCAGAAGGCCTACTGGCCCATACAAGGCTAGTCCTTATCAAAACCACCACTACCTAAGAATTTATTCCCGTACTCACGACACCAATCAAACCCAGCCCCTCCCACTCATATATTTGTCCAATATCTTTTTAAAGCCACCCAAGGTCCTTGTTAACTCTATTTTCTTGGCTGCTTACGTCTGGGCAGTAGAATGGTAGCGTAGGTGCAGAGATATGGCTGATGACTAGACTCAGTTTATTAATGGGAAGGTGTAGGTATACACGGGGGCAGAGCGTGAGGGGACCGGGAGCCAGCAAGGGTAGAACCTGACACGAGTAGGAAGGCCGCCAGAGTGAGAGCGAAACATGGCTGACCAGCCCGATCTTGATAGGCCTATAGATGGCAGCACCGTAGTGCCGCACAGTTTGAAAGAGCCTCTGAATAGGCTGTTCACATCCGCTCAGCCACCTACTGCATGTCGTCTCGACACGACAATACTGGCGGGCACGAAGGTGTAAACAAGCAAACAAGGTTACCCAGGGGAAACTGGCTTCCGGTCACCTGACATTTACATATAAAAAAAAAACAATGCCGGTGCGGGCCGGTAAAACTCTCCCACTTCGAGAGTCGGGGAAGAGAAACTCGGCCTGCTCGTACAGCTGGACGGAGGACAGAACAAGCCGATATTGGCGCAGGGACTAAATTCTTCTATATACAGGTTGTCCACAGGGCTGGCATCAACTTGACTGCACATCCTTGAGTGCTGTACCATCCTCACATCTGCAAACAATGACTGACAGTAGCATTTCCTAAGGTGTGACATTTAACTCCAAAAAGGGCGATACTGCCCTTGCCTTTATACAGAGCTTTACATGACACACTGGGTGCACATACTCACAATAACATTATTTCCATGGAATTCATTATACTACGGGTACCCTGCTAGAATAAATTTTACATATTTACATGGTGTTGTCCACCTGACTCCATTATTTACTAACTATACAATGTATGCGCATTAATCCCCATTTCTGCAAGCAAACAATTAGCGTAGCTAGCGTAGGAGTCGGACAAGTCAGTAGGTATGTCAATGTCACAGAAATGTACTGCTGTCCGGGGTCTCAGGCCATAAGTATGGAGCCTTACAGGACTGTCTTCTGTTGTAGTGATAGCGGGTGAAGGACTAGACAGGTTGTCACTAGTTTGAGTCTGATTGTGGCTTTGCAATGCTCGCGATTCTAGCTCTGCTTTGGCTTGCACATGATCAATATACTTCATGTGGTCAAGGTGAGCTTCTCGGATAGTTCCGGTAGCTATCTCCTCACCTCGAACTTATTGCTGTGGAGCTGTCGTAGGACACGGTAAGGACCGACAAACTTGGGGACAAGTTTATGCATACCAGGGGTCTGCGTCGGGTTGAGCAACATAACTTTGCAACCTGGTTCCACCTTACTTTCCTTAGCGTGGGCGTTGCGATCAGACGTGAACCTATCTGTGGCTTTTATTAGGTTCTCACGTACTCGCTGGAAGACAAGCTGTGTGGTCCGCATCTTAACTATACCGGTGTTATCGGTGTCATAGGTTGGATTAGGCGGATCAAACAGGATTTCGTACGGTAAACGCTTATCATAGCCGTACAAGGCAAAATGGGGTGTCTCACCAATCGAGCTGTTGAGGGAAGAGTTCAATGTACACTGAACATCTGGAATAGCGTCATCCCATGTAGTACAACTCGGATTAACGGTTACTCTGAGCACCTCCAGAACTTTGCGGTTTGTACGTTCAGCAAGACCATTACTCGCGGGATGGCGAGGAGCTACTGGTGCTTGGTGAATGTCAAACCTGGAACAAAGGTCCTTCATCGTGGCATTTATGAACTCCGACCCATTGTCTGACAGGAGAACATGTGGGCAGGTATGACGGAGAACGATACGCTCACGGAAAGCATTTGCAACTGTCTCGGCCATTTTGTCAGGGATGGGTACTAACTCGCAGTACCGCGTCAAGTTATCTACCATTACAAGCAGGTGTTTATTACCCTTCTCCGAGGTCGAGAAATTCGTCAACAGGTCGACAGAAGTTCTCTCCCAGGGCTCCTTTGTAATGGGATACTTCAGAATGGGATTGGGACTCGTGACAGTACCCTTGTGTTGTAAGCAAACGACACACTGGTGTACATACTTGGCAATTTCCGCTGCCATCTTAGGCCAGAAATATTTCATTCTAGCCTGTTTGATGCTGCGGTCCTTCCTGGGGTGCGCTGCGCCTGGGACATCGTGGATCAACTTGAGAGTCGCGGGTACCAGGGACTCCGGTATCACCAGTTGGTGTATGGTTCTGGCGGGGTCCACTAGTCGAGCTACACGACACAGTACTCCTTGATTGACCACTAAGTCTGTCAGTGGGTGCAGAAGGGTGTAGGAGAATGCTGGAGAGTTGTAGAGTAGGAGATGAACACACACGTGACTGCTTCAGGCTGGAGAGCTGGAGATGACGCCCTATGTCCCGATTTTGTGGAAAAATCGTGGACGATGCTTTACTCAGGCACCCACGAGACGCTGGAAGCGACGGATGATGCTATAAGCCAGCAGATGACCTGGATATGACTGGCTTGGTCGGATGATCGACTGGTCGGTGGGTCCCCAACACTACACTCTGCCGTGAACCACTGCTGTCACCACTGTTAACTCTATTTTCTTGGCTGCTTACGTCTGGGCAGTAGAATGGTAGCATAGGTGCAGAGATACGGCTGATGACTAGACTCAGTTTATTAATGGGAAGGTGTAGGTATACACGGGGCAGAGCGTGAGGGGACCGGGAGCCAGCAAGGGTAGAACCTGACACGAGTAGGTAGCGCCAGAGTGAGAGCGAAACATGGCTGACCAGCCCGATCTTGATAGGCCTATAGATGGCAGCACCGTAGTGCCACGCAGTTTGAAAGAGCCTCTGAATAGGCTGTTTACATCCTAGCCTCTATCACCCTACTCGAAAGATTGTTCCACGCATCTACAACTCTGTTCGAAAACCAGTACTTGCCTATGTCCTTTCTAAATCTAAATTTATCCAATTTAAATCCGTTATTTCTTGTTCTTACTTGGTTCGATATCCTCAGTATTTTATTAATATCTCCTTTGTTTATGCCCATCATCCACTTGTACACCTCGATGATATCTCCCCTCATTCTATGTCTCTCCAGAGAGTGGAGATTCAACGCTCTAAGTCTATCTTTATACGGGAGATTTCTTATACTGTAAATCATTTTAGTCATTCTTCTTTGTATGTTCTCCAATGAATCTATATCCATCCTGTATTAAGGAGACCAAAACTGAGCTGCATAATCCAAATGAGGTCTCACTAGTGATGTATAGAGCTGTAAAATAACTTTGGACTTCTGTTGCTTATACTTCTTGAAATAAATCCTAGTAATCTGTTAGGCTTATTGCGCACACTTAGGCACTGTTGTCTTGGCTTTAGATTCCTGCTTACCATGACTCCCAAGTCTTTTCACATTCTGTATGATCAAGCTCTACTTCACCTAGTTTATAAATTC
>WNWK01038004.1:0-18169 GCA_009830355.1 Cherax destructor | reverse complement strand
AAGTCACTTCAAAGCACTTTTGAAACACTGCTTTTGTGTACATTTTTTTGAAGTTACAAATGACCTGCTGGTCCATGGACTGGATGAGAGGAGTGGTGTTAGGAGACAGGAACTTCACTGTGATAAAACTGAAGTTCTCAGACAAATAGTCTCCCGTTGTGAGGATGAGCAGGAGCATTGTCCAGTACCAGGAGGCACTTGAGTCCCAATTTCTTTTCCTGTAGGTATTTTTTTCACACTGGGGCCAAACACTCCAGTGAACCATTCCGGGAAAAAATTGCCTTCGTGACCCATGCCTTAGTGTTAGCCTTCCAAAACACACACAAATTATTCTTGTTAATTGTGTTTTTGATCACTCTGGGATTTTCAGAGTGATACCCCAAATAAAAGGCTTCACTTTGAAATCCCCACTAGCATTACTACACAATATGAGAGTTAGCCTGTCTTTTATAGGCTTGTGTCCTGGCAGTCCCTTTTTCCCTCCTGAGTAATGAAGGTCCTCTTTGGCTTTTTCTTCCAAAAGAGGCCTGTTTCATCACAATTAAACACTTGTTGGGGTTTGAATTTTTCAGTGTCTACGAACCCCTTAAATTCACTCTCAAACTTTTCATCAGCACGTTTGTTTGAACTGGCTGCCTCACCATGCCTTACAACACTGTGTATGCCACTACGTTTCTTAAATCTGTCAAACCAGCCTTTGCTGGCCTTAAAATCACCACATCAGCACTGGTTCCAGGCATTGTCTTGACAAGATCTCGTGCAGCTGCCTTGCCTTTTCACAAATTATCGCCATGGAAACACTATCACCCACTATCTGTTTTTCGTTGATTCACACCCCCAAACAACTTCTCACCTCATCCACTGTTTTAATCTATTTTTGGCAAACATGTTAACACCTTTTGCAACATCAGCTTCCTTGAGTTCTTTCCTTTTTGCCAGGATAGAGGTGATAGTAGATTTGTTTTGTTGTACATCCTGGCAAGCTCTCCCACACGTACGCTACTCTTCATATTTTTCTAGTATCTCCTTCTTTAGTTCGATGGTATTCCTCACTTTCTTAACCACAGGGTGCCACTAGGAAGCTTCTTTGGACCCATGGTGACTTATTTCACAGTGACAATCACTTAATCACCAATAAACACAATAAATTTATTGTGAAATGTTTGAATAGCGTCTGGGTAATGTTTACCAAAGGTAAACAACGCCAGACTGGCTCACGACGCCTGCGCGGAAGGCGCAAGCGCGGGGCTGGTGGACAGGTTTGGTATGGGCTGATAATCGGGAACGGCCTATAATCGGGGAAAAATTGGGCCGAAAAAACGATCGATTTCGAGCAGGCCGATAATCAGACCGGCCGATTTCGGTCCCACTGTAGTTTTACATACAGAAAACAATGAAAAATTAATATAAAGCACTAATTTTAATGGATAAATGAACATTTAAATCAATTTTACCTTTATTGAAGACTCTTGTTGGCGTATGGAGAGGCAGGAGAGTTTGTTTTTGGGGACTGGACAAATATGTCATTACGTATGTGGAGTGGTGGTTGTTGGGTTTATAAGGGCCACTGAGAGCATAAGCCGTATAGTAGTGGTGGTGGTGGCGGCTGTGTTGTCAGTGGCCCATATACCTCATCTTTTTTCACGCTAATCGTTTGTCACTGTTAATGCCATTTTATCGCGGCGGGCTTAACCCTTTTATCGACTCCGCTGCTTTGTATCGAATATCGTAAAATCACTGAAGAAGGAACATTCTTCCTCTCGGCAGTAGGAACTTTCTTTGGGCCCATGGTGGCTTATTTCGATCACAATCAAAAACAAGCAAAAAAATTCGAAATGTTTGGAAATTTCACTCAACCAGTGACAGAGCCAGAACTGAAGGGGATCCCCGGGGGAAAATCTCAATGTGCGATTTCTGGATAAAGGTCCGATACCCGAGCAAAATGTCACACAAAACGGCCAAACCCAAATGCTGAAACGGGGTCATGAAAAAAGGGGGGGCCCTGACATTGGAACCTCTGGTCAGCGCTTCTAAACATGAAAAAATTGGGTTTTTATCCCAAAAAAAATTGCCAATTTTTACTGGTCTTAAACTAATTTTTGGGCGACCGTGTTCATTAGTTTGAACTCTTGTGTTGTATTTCATGTGTTTTGAATTCATTTTGTTTTCTTGGTTGTTTACTCTATTTTTTTTCTCTGTTTTTTAAAGGGTTTTTTTCTCTATTAAACTGTGCATTATTTTGTATAATTAAGTTTTTAAATTTTTGATTTTTTTTCTGGCTTAAAACTCAAAAAATTGTTTACGGGAACGGTTCATTGGGGTCTGGAACAGACTTTTGAAATTTTTAATTTTTTGTTGTTCAAGGTTTTTTTCAGTGTTATTCAAGGTTTTTTCATTTAGTTTACTATTACACTGTACATTCTATGGTATAATTAACTTTTTTTGTATTTAAAAAATTAAAAAAAAAAAAAAGCTTTTAAAGGGTTTGTATTGGGAATGGATTAATCATATTTACAAAAATTCTAGGGGAAATTTGGTTTGGGTCATGACCAGAATGTTGGAATGAATTATGGTCATGACAAAAGGGGTTCCCTGTCACCTGCCCGCACCCCCAACCCAATTATGTCAATTTGTTTTGTAGATTGTCTGTATTATTTTTTTATGAAAGTATTTTTTAATTATGCAAAAATGCAAAATTTCCCGTATCATTATTTCTTCAAATTTTGTGAGCACTCCTACTCACTAATCCCTCAAAGCCCGAGGCATGTGATACTAATTCAAAACTTAATAATTTTTAATAAAATATTGTGGATTGTCTATACAGAGGGCCCCTTTCAGTGTTTTGCCTTTTCATTAGGCTTTTGGATATTTCAAATTATGACTAAAATTTCTATATGGCTTCCCAATGAAAATAAGTCACTTTGTCTGATTTTTGGGTTATCCTAGGTTCTCTACACAATGCTCCCGGGGGATAACTATGTAACTTTTTTGGGATACCTGAATTAATTTTCCACACACTGTGCGGGGCACAAAAATTACTAAGAGTGTCTTTTAGTCTTGAAGAGACCATATTAACCATTTCATTAAACCCTCCCCAAACTTGCTCTCAGCGTCGGAAAAAAATAAAAATTATTTTTCTTATGAAATGATAGAAATTTTTCCTGTTTAATGATCCAAAAAATATGAAATATAGGAAAACTTACAGAATTACGCCTCATGAAGTTAGTCCCCATATTTACGCAGGGCCATTTCACCCACTCTGTCCCCCATTTTCGAACCATTGCCCAGTGATAAACTATATTTTTGCTAGAATTTTTGTTCTCGATTGAGTACAAAAACCCCCCATTTCCCCCTTTTCAACTACCCAAAAAGGGTTTGAAATTGAAATTTGGCCAATTTCATAAAAATTCAGGAAGGCCCCGTTTAAAATGGGTCGAATTAAAATAAAACCTTAAAACTAAAATACATTTTCTCTGTTTATTAGTCACGCTCCAGGCCCTTTATATTCATTTTTTCCTTTTTTAATTTTTATTCAAAAAAATAGAAGATTTACTGTTATGCAGACTATATTATTGAAAAAAAAGGAAGGGGGCCATTAATTTTTGTGATTAATCCCTTCCCCGAGATTCCCAAGTAAAAAACAAAAAAACAAAACCATTTTCCCAAAAAAAAACAAGACCATCATTTAACACGTTTATTTGTCAGAATAAGATGAAAGAATTCCACATTTTTATGAAACACTAAAATTGTTTATATTGGGGGAAGGGGAAAATTTTTTAGCACACAGTCGCCGCGGGGTTACAATTGAGTTTGGGGGGACCTACACCCCCACAACCCCCCCACCCACCACCCCCCCAGCCTGCCCATTCGTATCAAGCGACAGCCCCCCTTTCTGCTAAAGATATGATTGTGAATTGGTTTTTTTTATCTTTAAATTTATATCTTGACCTCAAAAAATGACACCCCCTAGGCATACCAGGTTCTCAAAGGGCAAGAAAAGGTGTAAGCATTTAATTTAGAATTAAATAGAAAAAAAAATATTAGACAAAATAACCTTGGTTTTTTAGTGTTATTGTACAAAAATTTTGTGTGACTGACTGATTACCCCCAAAAGACTTGACTCACTGAATGACTTGACTCCAAAAAATTTTGACTACCTTACAGACGACTTGACTGATTTAAATGGGTGACTTGACTGACTTACTGAATGACTTACATTTGAATGCTTGACTGACTTACTGTGGCGCTGACTTACTGCCTTTTACACTTGACTGACTTACTGACTACTTGATCTTACTGAATGGCGCTGACTTACTGACAATTACTGAATGACTTGGCCGACTTACTGAATACTGCCCTTTTCAATGATTCCCCACTTAATGACGACTGAATAATGACGACTGACTTACTGAATGACGACGCTTCTGAATGCTTGACTGAATGATGATTGATTTACTGAATGACTTGACTGCTTACTGAATACTTGACTGATTACGAAACACGACACGAAGCTTGACTACGACTTACTGAATGGCTGACTGATTTAAATAAACGGCGACTTCAATGACTTGACGCCTTGCGACTCTTGACTGACTTACTGAATGTTGACCACTTACTGAATGACGGCCGACATAATGACTTGACTGAATTATTGACTGACTTGCTGAATGACTGAATGATTGACCACTTACTGAAGCGACTGATTACTGAATGATTTTCGAATGACCTGATTGATTTACTGAATGACTTGACTGACTTACTAATGGCTTGACTGACTTACTGAATGACTTACTGACTATTACTGAATGGCTTGACTGACTTACTGAATGACTTGACTGACTTACTGAATGACTTGACTGACTTACTGAATGACTTGACTATTCGTTTCTGACTGGGATTACTGAATTTTTTTTGGATTAATACTGAATGCTTGGATTTTACTGAATGACTTGACTTTTTCTGAATTAATTGGCTAAATGACCCATTTTTTTTCTGAATGACTTGACGACTTACTGAATGACTTACGACTTACGGGGAACCTGAATTACTTGACATTTTTGAATGACTGGGACGCCGATTTTGAATGACTTGACTGACTTCTGAATGTTTACTGAATGACCTGATTGATTTACGAATGATTTTACTGACTTACATGACTTACTGACTTACTGAATGGCTTGATGACTTACTGAAGCCCCGGCGTTTACTGAATGCTTGACTGACTTACTGAATGACTTGACTGCCCTTCTGATGACTTGACTGACTTACTGAATGCTTAGACTTACTGAATGACTTGCCCCATTTTCTGAATGACTTGTAAACTGATGACTTGGGAAATTACTGAATGACTTGACCGACTTACTGAATGCTTGACGACTTACTGAAGAAACAAAAAGCCCTATTTTTACTGAATGACTTGACTGAAATGATTATTTACTGAAGGGCTTGACTGACTTATGAATATTGACTGACTTACTGAAGGGCGATGACTTACTGAATGCTTGACTGACTTACTGAATGCTTGACTGATACTGACGACTTGACTGACTTACTAAATACTTGCCCATTACTAATCTTGCCGCTTATAATGACTTGCCCATTTATGGCTTCCCGATTACGAATGACTTGACCGACTTACTGAATAAAACCCCACTTACTGAATACGGCCCCTTCTGAATGACTTGACTGAATGCCCTTTTGGTTTATTTATGAATGACTTGACTGACTTACTGAATGACCGACTTGATGACTTATGGAAGGCATGACTTACTGAAGGGCTTGACTAAATACTGGGGACTTGACTGCTTACTGCTGACTTGACTGATTTAAATGAAGGCTTGACTTTATGAAACTTGACGCTTACTGACTGACTGACTTACGAAGACTTGATATTCTGAATGACTTGACGACTTATAATACCCGACTTATAATGACTTAAAGAATTTATTTGGGCGACTTCTGAATTTTTTACCGACTTCTGAATGACTTGACATTACTGAATGACTTGACTGACTTACTGAATACCTTTTACTGATTTATGAATGACCTATTTTTTTTCTGAATGACTTGACGACTTACTGAATGCTTATTCTTACTAAAATTTTGGTTTTGACGCTTTGAATGGCTTGATGCTTACTGAATGACTTGACTGACTGACTTAGGGGAAGGCTTGACTGACTTCTGAATGTTGACTGACTTACAATTTTCTTACTGACTTACTAAATGACTTGACGACTTACTGAATGCTTGCCCACTTACGAATGCTTGCCCCACTTATGAATGCTTGCCCGATTTTCTGAATGACTTACCGACTTACTGAATGCTTGACTGCTTATGAATGACTTGCTGACTTACGGAAGACAAATGAATGCCTGAATTACTGACTTGACGACTTACTGAAGGCCCTTTTTCTTACCAAATTTTGAAAACCCATTTTGATTTGGGCCGAATGGCTTAGGGCTTTAATGACTTACTGACTTCTAATAATGGGCGCTGATTACTGAATGGCTTGACGACTTATGAATGCTTGACCAGGGGAAACTGATGACTTGACTGACTTACTGAAGGGCTTGACTGATTTGAAGGGCTTTTCCACTTACTGAATGGTTTTACGGGCTTACTGAATGACTTGACTGACTTAGTGATTACGGGGAAACTTGACGCTTACGATTCTTGACTGCTTACTGAATGACTTGCCCGATTTTCTGAATGACTTGACCGATTTTCTGAATGACTTGACCCACTTCAATACGGCCGTTACTGAATGACTTGACGACTTACTGAATGTTGACGAAAACTTGATGTTGCGAATACTGAATGACTTGACCGACTTACTGAATGACTTCCGACTTACTGAATGACTTGACTGACTTACTGAATGACTTGACTGACTTGCTGAATGACTGAATGACTTATTGAATGACTAGACCAATGTGGAGGATGTGCACTTTCCTACGATATAATGAACTTAGCTTATTGATGAATCCCAGAAGTCGCAGCCATCCCAACTCCTTCACAGGGGAGAAATCCATGGCTTCATTCTCCACTGGGCTTTAATATAAACATCAAGTGAGTATAATTATTGCCCCAAAGGAGCGTATGTCCATATTTCAGTCTTTGATGGACTGAAAAGGCGGTCTCATCACTTGTTTGGACTTAAAAGTCCACGCATAACCGCCGTCAATAGGTAAATTTTGATGTTCTTGAAATACCAGAACTGCGCAGTTCCCGCCTGACAAGAACACAAAAAATACCTTGCTCGTGTAACTTTGAGCGATGGTGTTGGCTCCACCATATACGGCGGAAATGCTGTCTTGATTGTAGAATGCCGCTGAAGAATCACCGTCTTGTTTCGATGGAGTTCACTTGCGATTGTTTCTACGTTTGTCTTGCCGTAATCAGAAGCTGCGCACACTTCTGAATATACCGATTTTGATGTTATTCACTAAACGCGCTGGAACAGAGTTCTTATCTTATTTCCCGACGTTAGTGGAGATTAAATTAGAATAACGGACGCGTGCGACTAATGTCCATGTTGAGTTATGTCGCCTCGCGCCGTATGACCCCTCGTGTCGTATGACCCCTTCGGAGCCCTTATTCAATCTGGCTTCGGCAGTCTCTTGTAGTCTGCAGCCACGTGGTCCCTCGTGGTGCCCAGCATGCTGTGATCAGCACAATTTCAACAACTGCTCAAGTGGCAATTAAAATATTTGTGTTCTCTAAATATTTAGAGCCCTGGAACACATGATTGTATTGTTTAAGTGTAGAAACTGACAACAGTTTACTATAATTTTCCTGTTACGGCAAAGAGTTACATTTATCTCAAATGTCTATTAACTCACATACACTCGCTGCTACTTGGTCAGACCATGTGACACACTGTGGTCATACATCTGGTCTGAGTTATTTTGTTTATGCACCCAGACTCGCCTCGTCTGGCCCCTTCCTAAGGGTGGAAAGGGTGAGGGCCTTTAACAAGGGTAGTAGGGCCATACTCCCCCTTCCTTTTGGAGAATTTTCTCCACAACCCACTTACTGAATGACTTGACTGACTTGCTGAATGACTGAATGACTTGACCGACTTACTGACTTACTGAATGACTTGACTGACTTACTGACTGACTTGACTTACTGAATGACTTGACTGATTTACTGAATGGCTTGACTGACTTACTGAATGAATTTACTGAATGACCTGATTGATTTACTGAATGACTTAAAGTTAGACACTCAGTACAACCATCGACTTCAGTACCAGAACCTCTACCATCCACCTCAGCCCAGTAGGGCCACAGCATAACTCTCCACTCTCTTCACAATCATCAACAAACACCAGTACCCACAATTTAAGGTAAGAAATACTATTATTTCTGTTACATTTGTAGTCTTAACCCCTTGACTGTCGCAACCCTCAATCCTGAGTGCCATTCTGTTGTCGCAAAATATTCGAAAAATTTTTTTTTATCAAAATGTTAAGATTATTTTCTGATTGTTTTTATCCTAAAAACAGATTTTTTGCCATCAATACTTACCGAGATATGGAGGTGAAAGTTGGCAGAAAATGAGCCGCGTATGGTAACAGCGGCGAATGCCTCACTCAGTAAACATTTGTTTACTTCCATTCATAGATTTCTTGTTTTTTCACTATTTTCTTTTTTACGTAACTTATGTTACCTGTGAGGCCAAGGTAAGGTGCAATGATATACAGTTGACCCCGAGTTTCGTAAGGTTCTTACTTTAGAACATCGTGTTTGTAAGCTTTTACGATTTCGAGAATCGTAAAACCGCCTGTTCGTAACGTATTAGACCTGTCCACCTGCTCCCGCGCCTGCGCGGGATGCAGACGCCGCCAGTGAAGCGTTGTTTACCATTGAGAGAACATTACCGAGTGCGCTTTCAAACATTCACACTACATTTGGTGTTTTTTTTGGTGCTTTAGTGATTGTCACTGAAATAAGTCACCATGGGTCCAAAGAAGCTTCCTAGTGGCACCCTGTGGTAGCATTCATGGCAGGGAGTGTAACATTTATGCAGGGAGTGGAGCATTCATGCAGGGAGTGTAGCATTCATGCAGGGGAGTGTAGCATTCATGCAGGGAGTGTAGCATTCATGCAGGGAGGTAGCATTCATGCAGGGAGTGGAGCATTCATGCAGGGAGTGTAGCATTCATGCAGGGAGTGTAGCATTCATGCAGGGAGTGTAGCATTCATGCAGGGAGTGTAGCATTCATGCAGGGGCAGCAGGCATGCAGGGAGTTTAGCATTCATGCAGGGAGTGTAGCATTCATGCAGGAGTGTAGCATTCATGCAGGGAGTGTAGCATTCATGCAGGGAGTGTAGCATTCATGCAGGGAGTGTAGCAGTCATGCAGAGAGTTTAGCAGGCATGCAGGGAGTTTAGCATTCATGCAGGGAGTGTAGCATTCATGCAGGGAGTGTAGCAGGCATGCAGGGAGTTTAGCAGGCATGCAGAGAGTGTAGCATTCATGCAGGGAGTTTAGCATTCATGCAGGGAGTTTAGCAGGCATGCAGGAAGTGTAGCAGACATGCAGGGAGTTTAGCAGGCATGCAGGGAGTGTAGCAGACATGCAGGGAGTGTAGCAGGCATGCAGGGAGTGTAGCAGGCATGCAGGGAGTGTAGCAGGCATGCAGGGAGTGTAGCAGGCATGCAGGGAGTGTAGCAGGCATGCAGGGAGTTTAGCATTCATGCAGGGAGTTTAGCAGGCATGCAGGGAGTGTAGCAGACATGCAGGGAGTGTAGCAGACATGCAGGGAGTTTAGCAGGCATGCAGGGAGTGTAGCAGACATGCAGGGAGTTTAGCAGGCATGCAGGGAGTTTAGCAGGCATGCAGGGAGTGTAGCAGACATGCAGGGAGTGTAGCAGACATGCAGGGAGTGTAGCAGGCATGCAGGGAGTGTAGCATTCATGCAGGGAGTGTAGCAGGCATGCAGGGAGTGGGGATTCCCTTCGTAGAGGCTGAAGAATTCCTCCCCAACAAGTGTTTAATTGTGATGAAACAGGCCTGTTTTGGAAGAAAATGCCCAAGAGGACCTTCATTACTCATTACTCTATCTTCCAGATGCCTGCAACTCTTCAATAAAGGTAAGTAAATGTGTATATATATATTGTTTTTAATTATTTTATATGTGAATATTTTTTTGTGGAATGGATTAACTGTATTTACATTATTTCTTATGGGAAATAATGGTTCGAATTCGTAAACTTCGTGTTAAGTACTAGCTCCTGGAACGGATTAATTACGATACTCGGGGTCCACTGTATATACATTCGTTGTATGCAACACAATAATAGCATAAACATTAGTATCTTTATATTGTTTACAAAACTTGTTTACACAAACGAACAATACAAAAATCTTTATTACTATTGTTGTATAATATATATACAAATGTACAGTCACTGGACATGTTCATAATAGTTCTGCAGCTTGTGGAAATCTTTGAAACATGCACAGTGGTGGTTTACATTCCTCACACATAAAACGAATGTGTCTGCATTTTTGTGGGTGTTTTTGTATATGCACAGACAAAACATCTCTTCTGAGCAGTTTTCTTCAAAATAGTAGCAGGCAGTTGTGTTATCCTAGGTTGATGGTCGTCTGGGTCGTCATTCCTTCCTTCCTTCCTTCCTTCCTTCCTCACCTACCACCTAACCTACCCTACCACCTACCCACCTCACCCACCCACCCACCCACCACCCCTCCACCCCACCCACCCACCCACCCCCCACCCCACCCACCTACCCACCTACCACCTACCTACCTACCTACCTACCTACCTACCTACCTACCTACCTACCTACATTCCTTCCTTCCTTCCTTCCTTCCTTCCTTCCTTCCTTCCTTCCTTCCTTCCTTCCTTCCTTCCTTCCTTCCTTCCTTCCTTCCTTCCTTCCTTCCTTCCTTCTGGTTTCATATATACGCATATATAGTCACTGGACACTTCATAGAATTGCTATTAGCTTCTGGAAGCTGGTTGTTGTTTCTGGGTCGTCATTCCTTCCTTCCTTTATTCCTTCCTTCCTTTATTCCTTCCTTCCTTCCTTCCTACATGCCTTCCTACATTCCTACCTACCTACCTTCTTTCCTTTCTTTCATCTCCTTCCTTCCTTCCTTCTGGTTTCTATATATACACATATATAGTCACTGGACACTTTATAGAACTGATATTAGGCTTCTGGAAGCTGGTTGTTGTGAGTGTGTGGACTTGCAAATATGCTGAGTCAGGGTGCAGCTGCTGTCAAAATGACATATTATACCATCACTCGCCACCCTCTGCCTGTCAACACTCATGGGGTCTCATGCTCCTCTTCCCCACAGTCCTTCCTACCTACTTACTTACCTAATTACGTACCTACTTATGTACATACTTACGTACCTACTTACCTACCTGCTTACCTACCAACCTATTTCTATTATTCTATAATATATATACACATATATAATGACTGGACACTTTCCATCAACTTCCCTTAGCGCGTGAAGTGTGTGGACTTCCTCTCATCTCTCCTTTCTTTCTTTTTCTTTCTTTCTTTCCTCTTTCCTTCCTTCCTTTCTTTCTTTCCTCTTTCCTTCCTTCCTTTCCTCCTTCCTTCTTTCCTTCCTTTCATCTCTTCTTTCCTTCCTTCCTCTCATCTTCCTTCCTTACTTTCTTTCTTTTTTTTTCTTCCTTTCTTCTGGTATCCTGGGCATTGCTTTCGGTCACAAACTCCTCAAAACCTTGAAATTCATCTTCAGAGACACTTTCATCTGTGTTAGAGCTATCATTGAGGGAGAAAACAGTCCCAGATGCGCCGGGGAGTCAGATAATTCTTACCGCTAGGCATGCTGAACAAGGACTACTGAAATGGCGTTCCCACAATGCACCACTGGCTGCCCGATTTTTTTTATACTGCGTACACTGACCACACAGACCCATTCTCTCACATGTAGGCCTACCAGCTTTCTCCTGTTTGATTTGAGGCCGCTAGAATTTAGGCATATAGATACGTCCGAAACAGTGGCTCGTAAGACGTATATATACGACCGAAACAGTCAAAGGGTTAAGCAGTAAAAACAACATAATGCATCACGATAATGAACCACAATTACATATTCTCTCATAAGTTGTTCAGTTCATCTAACACGATTTTACCTAACTCAGCGTTTTCAGGGACGTAACTATTGTGTTAACCCTTTCAGGGTTATTGACGTACTAGTACGGCTTACGCCCTGGGGTTATTGACGTACTAGTACGCCTAAATTCTAGCGTCCTCAAATCAAGCAGAAACAGGCTGTTAGGCCTAGATGTGATAGAATGGGTCTGTGCGGTTAGTGTGCGCAGTATAAAAAAATTCCTGCACCACACAGTGCATAATGAGGAAAAAAAAACTGACCGTGTTTTTGGTTTAAAACAGCGACTTTGCAGTCTATTTTCGTATGGTATTTATTGATGTATTCTCGTTTTCTTGGTCTCATTTGATAGATTGGAAGATATATTACAGAAATTGAGATGATTTTGATTGGTTTGACAAAGACAAGTACCTTGAAATTGAGCTCAAAGTAGCGAAAATGTTCGATTTTTGACGATGTTCAAGTGTAAACAAATCACACCATGCATCCAATACACATCAACTGGCGAGTCTAATATTCATGCACAAGTGCTCTAATATTATTTATACCATTTTTACAATGATGCAGTTGTATACATAACAGTAAATCTTCTATTTTTTTGTGAGAATAAAAATTCAAAATGAAAAGCAAAAGTAATGTAAGAGGGGCCTGGAAACGTGACTAATGAACAGAGAAGACGTTATTTTAGTGCCAGGAATGTCTGCCTTGTTTATTCTGGACCCTATTTTGAAATTGGCATCGTTTGAAATTTGTGTGAAATTGGCCAAATTGCCATTTTCTGACCACTATTTTGGGTAGTTGTAATAGGTAAATAGGCGGTTTCTTGTACTCAATCGATAGAAGAAATGGAGTTCTAGCGAAATAGCTATAATTTTAGTTGCCTGAAACATTGGAATTTGCCGAAAATAGGGCTCAAAGTTGGCGAAATCGCCGATGCGTAAGTGTCATGGCTGCCGCTAACTCGCAAAGCATAATTCCGTTAGTTTTCAATCAAATTTCATAATTTTGTGGCGTTATGATCGGAAAAAGATTCTCTATCATTTCATAAGAAAAAATATTTTTTTTTTTTTTTTAAATTCTTGGACTTTGAGAACGAGTTTCGGAGACCCCCCTTGGACCCTGAAAGGGTTAAATGATGGTCTACTGTAAATCAAAATAATCCGTTTCAGACACCCAGGAGTATTAACCCTTTCAGGGTCCAGAGGCCAAATTTCAGAGTGACAGCCAGGGTCCAAGAATTTTCAAAAAAAAATTGTTATTTTTCTTATGAAATGGTAGAGAATCTTTTTCTGAAGGTAATAAAACAAAAAGTACGAAATTTGATGGAAAATTGACGAAATTATGCTCTCACAAATTTTGATGCATCAACGATATTTACGCATTGGCGATTTTGCCGACTTTGACTCCCGTTTTAGGCCAATTATATTATTCCGGTCTACCAAATTCTTAGCTATTTCGCTATTATTACTTCCATTCTATCGATTGAGCACAAGAATGGCCCAGTCAACTGTTTCAACTACAAAATAAAGTGATCGGAAATTGGTAATTTGGCCAATTTAACACAAAGTTCAAAATATTCCAATTTCAAAATAGGGTCCAGAATAAACAATGCTGGCATTCCTGGCACTAAACTAACATTTACTCTGTTCATTAGTTATGTTTTAAGGCTTTACAAATGAATTCCATTTTGATTTTTTTTTCACATAATGAATTTTTATTCAAACCAAAAAATGGAATATTTACTGTTATGCAGTATTTTAATAATTGTATAAATAATATCACCACATTTGTGAACGTATATTAGACCCACCAGCTGGCGCATATTAGACGCGTGGGGTCATTTGTTTACTCTTGAACATTGGCAAAAATTTAACATTTCCTCTACTTTGAGCTCAGTTTGAAGCCATTCCCATTTTTAAAACCAATCCAAATCATCTCTATTTCTGTAATAGTATGTCTTCCATTCTATCAAATGAGACCAAGAAATCGCAAATACAACTATAAAAAAACATACGAAAAAACACTGCAAAGTCGCTGTTTTAATCGAAAATTACAGTCTGTTTTTTTCTCTCATGCACTATGTGCTGCAGGATTTGTTTTATGTGGTGCACACTTACCACACAGATGTATTCTCTCATATCTAGGCCCAAATTTACCGCTCACAGCTTATCTTATAAGAAAAAGTTTTGGAGTGAGATTAATAAGTTGAAGAAGCCTAGGGAACAAATGGATTTGACAGTTAAAAATAGGAGAGGAGAGTTATTAAATGGAGAGTTAGATGTATCGGGAAGATGGAGGGAATATTTTGAGGAGTTGTTAAATGTTTTTGAAGACAGGGAAGCTGTGATTTCATGTATAGGGCAAGGAGGAATAACATCTTGTAGGAGTGCGGAAGAGCCAGTTGTGAGTGTGGGGGAAGTTCGTGAGGCAGTGGGTAGAATGAAAGGGGGTAAGGCAGCTGGGATTGATGGGATAAAGGTAGAAATGTTAAAAGCAGGCGGAGATATAGTTTTGGAGTGGTTGGTGCTATTATTTAATACATGTATGGAAGAGGGTAAGGTACCTAGGGACTGGCAGAGAGCGTGTATTGTTCCTTTGTGTAAAGGCAAAAGGGACAAAAGAGAGTGCAAAAATTATAGGGAAATAAGTCTGTTGAGTATACCAGGTAAAGTGTATGGTAGAGTTATTATTGAAAGAATTAAGAGTAAGACGGAGAGCAGAATAGCAGATGAACAAGGTGGCTTTAGGAAAGGTAGGGGGTGTGTAGACCAAGTTTTTGCAGTAAAACATATAGGTGAACAGTATTTGGATAAGGGTAAAGAGGTTTTTGTGGCATTTATGGATTTGGAAAATGCGTATGATAGGGTGGATAGGGGGGCAATGTGGCAGATGTTGCAGGTGTATGGAATAGGAGGTAGGTTACTGAAAGCAGTGAAGAGCTTTTATGAGGATAGTGAGGCTTAGGTTAGAGTGTGTAGGAGAGAGGAGATTATTTCTCGGTAAAAGTAGGTCTTAGAAAAGGATGTGTGATGTCACCGTGGTTGTTCAATATATTTATAGATGGGGTTGTAAGAGTAGTGAATGCGAGGGTCTTGGCAAGAGGTGTGGGGTTAAAAGACAAAGAATCAAATACAAAGTGGGAGTTGTCACAGTTGCTTTTTGCTGATGACACTGCTTTTGGGAGATTCTGAAGAGAAGTTGCAGAGGTTAGTGGATGAATTTGGTAAGGTATGAAAAAGAAGAAAATTGAAAGTGAATATAGGAAAGAGTAAGGTGATGAGGATAACAAAAAGATTAGGTGACGAAAGATTGGATATCAGATTGGAGGGAGAGAGTATGGAGGAGGGTGAATGTATTCAGATATTTGGGAGTGGACATGTCAGCAGATGGGTCTATGAAGGATGAGGTGAATCATAGAATTGATGAAGGAAAAAGGGTGAGTGGTGCACTTCAGAGTCTGTGGAGACAAAGTACTTTATCCATGGAAGTTAAGAGGGAATGTATGAGAGTATAGTTATACCAACACTCTTATATGGGTGTGAAGCATGGGTGATGAATGTCGCAACGAGGAGAAGGCTGGAGGCAGTGGAGATGTCATGTCTGAGGTCAATATGTGGTGTGAATATAATGCAGAGAATTCAGAGTTTGGAAATTAGGAGGAGGTGCGGGATTACCAAAACTATTATCCAGAGGGTTGAGGAGGGTTGTTGAGGTGGTTCGGACATGTAGAGAGAATGGAACGAAACAGAATGACCTCGAGAGTGTATAAATCTGTAGTGGAGGGAATGCGGGGTAGGGGTCGGCCTAGGAAAGGTTGGAGGGAGGGGGTAAAAGAGGTTTTGTGTGCGAGGGCTTGGATTTCCAGCAAGCATGCGTGTGCGTATTTGATAGGAGTGAATGGAGACAAATGGTTTTTAATACTTGACGTGCTGTTGGAGTGTGAGCAAAGTAACATTTATGAAGGGATTCAGGGAAACCGGCAGGCCGGACTTGAGTCCTGGAGATGGGAAGTACAGTGTCTGCACTCTGAAGGAGGGGTGTTAATGTTGCAGTTTTATAACTGTAGTGTAAAGCACCCCTCTGGCAAGACAGTGATGGAGTGAATGATGATGAAAGTTTTTCTTTTTCGGGCCACCCTGCCTTGGTGGGAATCGGCCGATGTGTTAATAAAAAAAAAAAAAAAGCTTATCTGAGAGAGCTGAGCTCATGGCGTAGAACTACGGTTTGGACCCTCACCTCAAAGCCGTAGAACTATGTCACGGACCCTGAAAGGGTTAACAAAACAATATTTTTTAAGAGATTGAACATAGATTTACATACAGAAAAGAATGACTAATAAATATAAAGCACTAATAACATGTATAAATGAACATTTAACATCACACTTACCTTTATTGAAGACTCTTGTTGGTGTATAGGAGGAGAGAGAGGCGAGTATGTTTGGAGGCAGGACAAAATGCTTCAATATGACACTAATATCACCTATACGGCTTATTTATCTACTACAATTCATCTAATATGACATTAAACAATATATATACATGATATACATATACTCTAGAATGAATAAAATATGTCATTACGTATGTGAGGACTGGTGCTAGTGTTGTTGTTGTTGTTGGGTTTATAAGGGCCACTGACCATAAGCCGTACATATAGTTTTGGCAGTTGCGGCAGCAGAAGCCACTACCACTATTCACACTGAAACAATGTGCGTAATTTATAAATAAGAAATATTTTCACTTTAATTTATAAATAAGAAATATTTACACTTTATAAATAAGAAATACAGTGGACCCTCGGTTTTCGTTGATAATTCTTTCCAGAATGCTGTTCAATTGCCGTTACCGAACGAATTTGTTCCCATAAGTACGAATGTAAATTAGAACAGTCATTTCAGACCCCCAAAATACACTTACAAAAGCACTTACAAAAATACACTTACTTAATTGTTCGAGTTGGGAGCTGTATGAAAACTGAGGGTCCACTGTATTTACACTTACCTTGGAAGATAAGATAAGATAAGATGGTGGCAGAGGGGGGCATTCTTGTCAGTGCCCTTATATACCTCAAACAACATTGGAGGAGTTTTGTGTTGTCATTTTTTTATCGCTTAATCGCTTAACTACTTGCTACACTGTTAATGCTACACTTTATCACTGGCTGGCACTATAGCCTTTATCGACTCCACTTTGGTACTTTGCTACGATTTCTTTCTTTAATTCTATGGTGTTCCTCACTTTCTTTACGAAAGGGCTGGCAATAGCTTTCTTTGGGCCCATGGTGGCTTATTTAGCAATTGCAAGCACAAAAACAATGGATTATTAAGAAATGTATCGTATGAACGCTGAGGTGATCGTCACTCGCCGAGATACAATGCCAGACTGACTGAATGGTGTCTGGGAACCTTTGTGTGCCCGCAGCTGCCTGGATGCATTTCATACGGCTGTCAAATTCTAAGCCAAATAACGAAAATCAAGGCAATATTTTGACAAAAAAAGTTACTGATAATCAAAATTCACGATTTTCAAGGGACGAAATTCAAGGGTTCACTGTATAAATAATATAATAATAATAATAATAATATAATATTTTTATTTCGATGCATGTTACAAGTGTACACTGTTATTGGTAGTTACAATTATAAAACTGTAGTGCAAGGAGAGCCACTGGCATGCCATGGCATTAGGGGCAGTTTATTCAAAAGACTTATTCACTAAGTACTTAATGCTAAATAAATTGATTGAGTTTATTCTAGTTCTGTATTATTTTAAATTATAATATGGTTATACATACTATTAAAAGACAATACAAGAGAAATTGGTTGAGTTTAATCTAGTTGTATATTTTATTTCAAGTTACAGTATGTTGATGCTATACTAGTATAATAACAATACTAGAAAAATTTATAGAGTTTCTTTAGTTATATATTTTATTTCAAATTAAGAAAATGATGATACTATAAGATTTTAAATGACAATAGGATGATATGAAATTGCAACAAGTGTTAAGGAGGATGAAGATATCAAATTGAGTTATC
>WNWK01038003.1:0-18169 GCA_009830355.1 Cherax destructor | reverse complement strand
CCTCCCGGGGGTATGGGCCAACAGGCCTGCTGCAGTTTTCCCCCCTTTTCTTTGTTCTTATGTTTTTGGGGGGATGCAGTTTTATGAAGGGACGAAACTGAAGATGAAGAAGGTCCAGGAGACTTCTGTGAAAACCAGCAACTTTTTTTTTTGTTATCAGACAATGTGAAGAATCCCAGCGAAGACCATCTCTACAAAGACCGTTGAGAACGTCATGCACACCGTTTTTGAGGTAAGAACAGGTTTTTTTTTTTGGGGATAGTCGATTAGATTTAGGGGGGGGAATTTTTTTTTTAAGGATGGGAAAGGGGGAGACAGAGGGTATGTTATCCTGGGGCTGAGATGAAGGATATTGTTACCCTTTTTGGGGAGACATCATGAGAGGTAATGGGAGCAATCCTATTATCTGTCTCAGTGCTGGAGGCAAGATGTTGGCAGACGTGGGAGTGAGGCCC
This sequence comes from Cherax destructor, assembly GCA_009830355.1. Classification (NCBI taxonomy): domain Eukaryota; kingdom Metazoa; phylum Arthropoda; class Malacostraca; order Decapoda; family Parastacidae; genus Cherax; species Cherax destructor. The sequence continues at coordinate 17,714 of WNWK01038003.1, read as the reverse complement.
TATTACAAAAAAAAAGGGGGGAAAACATGTGCGGGTTTCCCCCCCAAAAGGCAGGTCCTTCTTTTTTCCCACCCCAAAAAAACCAGAACTTTTTAAAAACCCCTTTAATTTTCAATGCTACCCAAAAAATTTTTTTTTAAAAAAAATTTGTATTTATCATGTGTACCCCTTTTTAAAACCCCTTTTTTCCCCAACCAAAATTTTAAAAAACTACCCATTTTTTTAAATTTTTTTGGCAGCCCCCCCCCACTAGTCAACTACCCTATTTCCGGCCCATTTTTTTTTTTTCCTTTCTAAACCCAAATCTGCCGGGCTTTTAGGGAAGCCCCTGAGAGCCCCCCCTCAAGACCCATTTAACCCCCTTTTTTTAAATTACCTTTTTTTTTGGGAAACCGGGGGTCCCCCCTTCCCCCCTTCCGGAATGTAATTTGGTTTTCACCTTTTGAAGGAAGATTTTAATCCCCAAAAAATTTCTTTTTTTTTTCAGCCGAATGTTTCTTCCAATAATTTTTCCCCTTAAAAGGCCCCCAAAAACCCAGGGGGTTTCTGGGGGGGCCCCTTTCACTTTTTGATCCCGAATTTGGTTTTTTGTTCCCAACACTTTTTGATATAAATCCCGGGTTCCTTTTGCCTACATGCCCCCCAGGCATTGCTTTTTTGGTTTTTGGGGCTGTCACGTTTTACACCCCGGGGGTTTCCCTTCCTAAAAATTTTTGGGGGTTGGGGTTCCCCCGTTTTTTTAAAGGTTTTTGGGGTTTGGACACCCCGACCCAAAAACCCCCGCTTTTATTCTTTTTGGGGCCGATCGTTTTTTTTTCTGACCACGAATTTTTGTCTAAATTTTTCCCCGGTTCTTTTAACATTTTTTAAAAAAAATTATCTTTTTGTTAAAAAAATTTTCTTTGCCATATATTTAAAATTTTTGGTCATTGATATATATTTTTAAAAAGGGCCTAAGACATCCCTGGGGGAACACCCTTTAAGCCCCTTTTTTGGGGATTTAACTTATATGCCCCCCCTTTTTCTTCCCATTGGGAGTCATGACTCGATCCATGGAAAAATAAACACATAAGCAGTATAATGCCCTTTTTTTTTACAACGTTTCGCCCACGCGGGGCTTTATCGAGTCACAGACAGATCTACCGGGAAAAAAAGAGTAAAATGAAGATATATATAGGGTTTGTCAGGGGGGGAATGCTGGGTCAGGTGGAGAAAGTTTTATGTGACAGTCTTAAAAGTAGTGTGATATTAAAAAAATTGTGTGATTTTAAATGATTAATGATACCCAGCAGGGGGTTCACGAGGGGCCGTTCCTGCCTATCTAATTTATTAACCTTCTTCAGTAAAAACTTTTTGGGTGTTGATCACGATAAAGAATTTATATTGTTTATTTAGACTTTAGTGGGGGTTTTTTTTGAGTACCGCACCAGAGACTGTTAAAGAAAGTGGCAGCTCATGGCATTGGGGGAAAAAAAGGGGGTGGGGTCGAGTCATGGCTCACCAATAGGAAGAGAGAGTGTGCAAAAAATGGGGTTAAACTGAATGGGGACTTGTAACAAGTGGTGTTCCACAGGGGGGGAGTCTTAGGCCCATTGTTTTTTTAAAATATATCAATGACCTTGATGAGGGAATTAAGGATATGAAAATTGCCGACGACACGAAATAGGTAGGATAATTGATTCAAAAATAGATGTCATAGAACTTCAGGAAGATTTAGAAAACTTAATTCGTGGTCAGAAAAATGGCAGATGCAGTTCAATGTAGATAAATGCAAGGTTCTGAAGCTCGGGAGTGTCCATAACCCAAGCACTTATTTTAAAAAAACGTAGAACTTAGCCATACGATTGGGGAAGGACTTGGGGGGGATGGTAAGCAGCAACCTTAAACCAAGACAGCAATGCCTAAGCGTACGTAATGGCAAATAGATTACTGGGATTTATATCAAGAAGTGTTAGCAACAGAAGTCCAGAGGTTATATTACAGCTTTATACATCATTAGTAAGGCCTCACCCCCCATTACGCAGCTCAGTTCTGGTCTCCATATTACAGAATGGACATAAATTCGTTAGAAAAAAATTCAGCGTAGAATGACTAAATTAATAAAAGCATTAGAAATCTTCCTTACGAAGAAAGATTGAAGACCCTAAAATTACATTCACTTGTAAGAGTAGAATGAGGGGGAAGATCGAGGTATACAAGTGGAAAATGGGTATTAACAAAAAGGGGGGGTAAATAAAGTCTTGAGGATATCTCTCCAAGAGAGAACCCGCAATAATGGATTCGTTAGATAAGTTTTGATTTAGAAAGGATATAGGAAAGTATTTTTGGAAATAGGGGAGTTGATGAGTGGGAAAAGTCTGCCTAGTAGGGTTATTGAAGCTAGGACCTTGGGTAGTTTCAAATTTAGGTTGGGGGAAAATTTATGAGTGAGAGGGGGTTTTGGGGGTTTAGTGGGGCCCGCGCATGAGTGGGTAGAATTGTCAAAGTTTTTTTCTTTGGGGAGCTTTGAAAATTGGGGGAGCAAAAATTCTGTTAGTGGGATGGATTGTGAAGGACCCCTTTGTAGGGGGCCCAAAAGGCCTGCTGCAGTGTTCCCCCTTTCTTATGTTCTTATGTTCTTATGTGTACCATTCTTTTAGTTCTAGGTGGGATGGGGTTGAAGAAGTTTTTGGGATAGGTTCAGCTATGTTTTAGAAGGTTTTTCCCCGGTTGGGAAATTGTTGGATATACAGATGAGTGATGATTCTGGCTGGACAAATGCTTATGTGTTTTTTTTTTCCATTGTGTCGGATTTTATACCATTTATTTCCCCTCGATCCATGACAGCATTTTTCCCCCCCAAAGCCATGGGGCGCCACTTTCTTTAACAGTCTCTGGTGCGGTACTCTATCAAAAGCCTTACTAAAGTCTAAATAAACAATATCGAATTCTTTATCGTGATCAACAGAATCAAAAGCTTTAGTGAAGAAGGTTAATAAATTAGATAGGCAGGAACCCCCCCCGTGAATCCATGCTGAGTATCAATAATCAAATTATGGTTATCTAGATGGCTTCAATGGCAGCTATAGGGCAGCAATAGACAGAATAACAGGAAAATTTGGGAGATGGATCATAATTTCTAAAAAAGGGAACAAAAAGAGAGTAGCCCAAAGAGTAACGTCTGAGGCAGTTCGGGAAACCCCTGTTCCACAAGGCACAGTACTTTCTCCCATCCTGTTCCTCATCCTCATACGGGCAAGCAGGGGTATAAACCACAGTGCTGCTTCCTTGCAGATGACATCCGAATCTGTATGACAGTGTCCCCCGTTGAAGACACCAAAAAACTCCCAAACAGAAAAACCAAATCTTTAATGGGGGCCCGAAAACAATATGAAGTTCAATGATAAAATTTCAATTACTAGATAAAAAAATGAAGAAATTAAAACCCTTATACAAAAATAATTCCCAAACCCCACAATAGGCAAAACTAATGTAAAACCGGGGGGATCAGTCAAGGGGTTCACCAAGGACCCTAAACCCTAAACACGCAAAAATGACAGGATGGGTAATGAGAACCTCAAACCATGGATGAAGCCCATGTTTACACTTTTTTCAGATCGTTGTTCTATCAAGGTGGGAAAATTCGCACACTAAATGCACCTTTCAAGGCGGGTGAAATTGCTGACCTTGAAAATGTGCAGAGAACCTTTAGGGACGCATAACTGCGATAAACCACCTCAACTAGGGAAGCGAAGTTCCTAAACCTGTCTTTGCCAGGCGGGGGAATCAATTTATAAAATGTAAAATTTCGGGGATTAGTACCAAACTTGCACACGAAAATCACTCCCCAGAAAGCAAAAGACTCGCAGGCGATGTAACAAACCCCCAAGAAGAGCAGGGGTGCCACTAGCAGTTTAGGGACAACACAAAAGTGTCAGGCCCAAGATTGCCCCAAATGCCTCCCCGCAAAATCAGGGGGTTACCAGCAAACCCCCGGTGCTTCAAGCAGGCACTGGAGGGGGACCTAAAATGGGAAATGGAGGGTGTATTTCGTACGTTGGGTTGTTGGGGGGCCCGTAACAGCCTGGTTGATCAGGCTTTGGTCCCAAAATGGGGGCCCGGTCACGGACCGGGGCCCCGGGGGGGTGATCCCTGCAATTCTCTCAAGGTAAACTCCCGGTAAAAATATAAGAATTAACAGAGGCACAGAAGAAGATAAATTTTGTAATATCACTACAAAATGGTTATGAAACAAAAGACCGACTGAAACAAAAAAAATCCCGGGGGCCTGATGAGCTTTTGCAAGGGTTCTTAAGGGAAAGCAAAAAAGGAACTCTGTGAACCAATATCTAACATTTTTAATTTATCTTTTTTAAAAAAGGTGTAGTGTCTGATATGTGGAAGATGGCTAATGTAATTCCTATTTTTAAAGCAGGGGACAAGTCACTCCTCAAATTACCCCCCCTAAGCCTGACCTCAATTATAGCCAAATTACTAGAGAATTATAGTGATATTATAAGAAACCATCTCGATAAACATAATTTGATTAATGATACCAGCATGGTTTCCCGGGGGGCCTTTCCCGCGAAACTAATTTATTAACCCGGTAAAGCTTTTGGGCGTTGATCACGATAAAATTCTTATTGTTTAATTAGACTTTAGTAAGGCTTTGATGAGTCCCGCCCCCAGAGACTTTTAAAGGGAAAGTGGCAGCTCATGGAAGGGGGGGAAAAAGTTTAAGGGATCGAGTCATGGCTCACCAATGGGAAAGGGAAAGAGTGTCAAATGGGGTTAAATCCAGGGGGGATCTGTAACGGGCGTTCCACAGGGATCATTTTTGGGCCCTTTGTTGTTTAAAATATTTTCAATGATTTTGACGGGGGAATTACTAGTATATGAGCAAATTCGCCGACGACACGAAGATAGGAGGAAAATTTATTCAAACGTAGATGTCGGGGAACTTCAGGAAGTTTTGACAAACTCAATTCTGGTCAGAAAAGTGGCAGATGCATTTCACTAGAGCACCATCGCTTCCAGCTTCAATAAAGGATCTAACACTGAGTCACCATCGCTTCCAGTATTAAATAAAGGATCAACCCGGGACAAAACCCAAGCCCCTTTAACCCAGTCAACGCAGGGGTCTACACTATCCCTTTGTGGAGGCTGCGACAGAATTTATGTAGGAAAACAGAAAAAAACCTCGAAACACGCCTCAATGAACACATTAATGCATTGAACGATAACCTGAACAACCCCTCGTACAACACCGAAATTTCAACAATCATCTCATGAAATTCAAAGACGCCCGACTAGTAATAAAAAAACTAATTTCCAGACGAAAGTGCCTTGAATCAGCACTTATCGCTGTTTCTAACAAAATTAAACAAAAAAAAGGCAGCTTCACCTTTCTAAGTCTTAGCAAGATCCTCCGAAAACAGTGAACCCTCCATCCATAGTCTCTTCTCTAATTAAAAAAACACATCGTAGATGGGAACACCCCCACAGTCCTTCTCTATTCCAACCTCCAGCAGAAATATTTGCTAACCTAATTTTATACTACCCATGTAATTGTTTTATCACCTTACTCATTTCAAATTGATTGTTCTACCTTATTGTATTACTACTACTACTACAACTTATATCCCACTATTCTACCACCACTAATTACACCTCACTTGGAGAGTTTTTAAAACCCTCTGTGTCCATGTATCGCTTGTAACGGTTGAAAGCTCCCGAGAGCAAAATTGCCACAAAAATGTCACATTAGTTGCATTTTGTCCATTTAACAGCCTGTATGTGTTTAGAAAACTGTCATATTGATAGCCCTTCGTTACCCCAGTCCACAGATGATAAGTGTTCTCTAAGCCCATTGTAATCTCTTTTGAAAGTCAGGGGCCATTTCTGAATTATCCCTACTGTCATACATCCATTCAATGTTAAAGCAATTTATTTGTGGTCCTTGTGCCCAAATTCCCCTGTAATTTTTAAATTAATAAAATGGTTTCCTTGTTTGCAAGAACCAAATCAATGGTCATTTCCCCTTGTAGGTTTTTACAAACGTTTTAAAAAAAAAACCTGAACTACTTTAAAAGTCGTTAGATTTAAATTCCTTCCAAGAAATTCCAATCAATTTGAGTAAAGTTAAGTCCCCCAAATTACAACGTTATCATGCCTTTGGGCCCTTTAAAAGTTTCCTCCCAATGTGTCTCCCCCTTTTTTCCCCATCTAAGTTTGGAGGACGGTATATCACGCCTAAAATCAATTTTTCACCTCTGAAATTCTATCCAGACAGACTCTGTATGCATATTTCAGACTTTATACCCACTTTTTTGCAACAATTTATATGATCACGAAATGAGTGCCACACCACCCCCTTACCGATCTTCTTTTCTTGGAACAATTTAAAACCCTGGATTGACACAACGGCATGTTCCGATTTTTCAAAATTAAACCATTCTCAGTTATTGCAAAAAATCAATATTACCCGTACTTGCAACAATCTCAACTCGTCCATCTAATTCCCAGCACTACGACTTTGGGTTTAAAATACATTTAAAGACCCTCCTTTCTCTTTACCCCTTTCCCGCTCATTTCTGTTTTTTCCCCTATACCTATTACTGTCCCTTTTCACCTAGTGCCCCTGGCTTTCCAGTATCAACCTTATTCTGTCTATTACTAGTTCCCTAGAACTCAAAAATTAATACACTGGGGTTTACTGTTTTTTTCCCAAAAACCCCTACCACTAACTTTTCTAGTTTAAACCCCCAACAGCTCCCCCCACGCAGGCCAGTGCCCCCCCCCCAGACCTGGGTAAGTGAAACCCCCTCCCTGGCATACACATCATTTCGAAAACCAGTATTGCCTTGCCCTTTCTAAATCTAAATTTATCCAATTTAAACGGATTTTCTGGTTCTTACTTGGTTCGATATCCTCAGTATTTTATTAATATCTCCTTTGTTTATGCCTATCATCCACTTGTACACCTCAATGATACCCCCCCTCATTCACGTCTCCCCAGAAGTGGAGACAACGCTCTAAGTCTATCTTCATAGGAGATTTCTTATACTGTAAATCTTTGAAAGGGTTCTAAAAGCAAGATCGCCACCATCTTGATACCCACAATTGACAACCCAGGGAAGATGGGTTTAGAGCACCCCGCTCCTGTTGTCCCAACTCGGGACCACTACGACAATTTCCTGGTGCTCTGGGAAGACAAACAGAATGATATGTTATATACACAGACTTTGCAATAGCCTTTGACAAGGGGAACATGGTGTGATAACACAAAATCGTGAAAAAGGAATAACGGAAAAGTTGGTAGATGGATCTATAATTTCCCTAACAAGTAGAACACAAAAGAGGTAAACAGAGTAAATCTGAGGCAGCTACTGTAAAAGCTCCTTTCCCGGCACAGTACTTCCCCCCATCCTGTTCCTTCCTCATATCGGACAAGACAGGGATAAAGATAGTCTGTGTTTCCTTTTGCAGATGACACCCGAATCTGTATGACAGTGTCCACGTTGAAGACACTGTAAGACTCAACAGACATAACCCAAATCTTTAAATGGGCTGCAGAAAACAATAAAGTTCAATGTTGAGAAATTTAATTACTCAGATACGGAAAAAGTTAAGAAATTAAAATCTCATCGGAGTACAAAACTAATTCCAACCACACAATAGAGCAAAAACTAATGTCAAAGCCCTGGGAGTGATCATGTCAAGGATCTCACCTTCAAAGGGCCCATAACACCGAGCAATTGATCTGCTAGAAAATGACAGGATGGATAATGAGAACCTTCAAAACCAGGGATGCCAAGCCCATGTTGACACTTTACAGATCGCTTGTTCTATCTAGGCTGGAATATTGGGCACACTAACTGCACCTTTCAAGGGGTGAAATTGCTGACCTTGAAAATGCAGAGAACCTTCATGGCAGGCATAACTGTGATAAACCACCTCAATTACTGGGAACGCTTGAAGTTCCTAAACCTGTACTCCCTAGAACGCAGGCGGGAGATACATCATTATATACAAGGGAAAATTTCGGGGATTAGTACCTAACTTGCACACGAGAGTCACTCCCTACAAAGCAAAGACTGGCAGGCGATGTAACATCCCCCCCCAATGAAAAACAGGGGGGACACTAGCACGTTGAGGGACAACACAATAAGTGCAGGGGGTCAAGATTGTTCAACTGCCTCCCAGCATACATCAGGGGGTTACCAATAGACCCCTGGCTGTCTTCAAGCAGGCACTGGACAGGCACCTAAAGTGGTATCTGACCAGCCAGGCTGTGGTTCGTACGTTGGACTGCGGGGCCAGTAGTAACAGCCTGGTTGATCAGGCTCTGGGGTTTAACATGAGACCTGGTCATGGGGCCGGGCCCGGGGTCGTTGACCCCTGGGGAAAGCTCTCCCGGTAGACTCCACGTAGTCATTCTTTCTGTATGTTCTCCAATGAATCTATATCCATTCTGTAAAATGGAGACCAAAACTGAGCTGCATAATCCAAATGAGGTCTCACTAGTGATGTATAGAGCTGTAAAATAACTTTTGGACTTCTGTTGCTTATACTTCTTGAAATAAATCCTAGTAATCTGTTAGCCTTATTGCCACAATTAGGCACTGTTGTCTGATTTAGATTCCTGCTTACCATGACTCCTAAGACCTTATTTATATCCCCTTTGTTAATACCCATTTTTCACTTGTATACCTCGATCATGTCTCCCCTCATTCTACGTCTTACAAGTGAATGTAATTTTAGGGTCTTCAATCTTTCTTCGTAAGGAAGATTTCTAATGCTATGTATTAATTTAGTCATTCTACGCTGAATGTTTTCTAACGAATTTATGTCCATTCTGTAATATGGAGACAAGAACTGAGCTGCGTAATCTAGATGAGGCCTTACTAATGATGTATAAAGCTGTAGTATAACTTATGGACTTATGTTGCTTACACTTCTTGATATAAATCCCAGTAATCTATTTGCCTTATTACGTACGCTTAGGCATTGCTGTCTTGGTTTAAGGTTGCTGCTTACCATAACCCCCAAGTCCTTCTCGCAATCTGTATGGTTAAGTTCTACGTTATTTAACTTATAAGTGCTTGGATTATGGACACTCCCGAGCTTCAGAATCTTGCATTTATTTACATTGAACTGCATCTGCCACTTTTCTGACCAGGTATTGAGTTTGTCTAAATCCTCCTGAACTTCCTTGACATCTACATTTGAATCAATTATCCTACCTATCTTCGTGTCATCGGCGAATTTGCTCATGTCACTAGTAATTCCCTCATCAAGGTCATTGATATATATTATAAACAACAACGGGCCTAAGACTGATCCCTGTGGAACACCACTTGTTACAGATCCCCACTCGATTTAACCCCATTTATGCACACTCTCTGCTTCCTATTGGTGAGCCATGACTCGATCCATGACAGCACTTTTCCCGAAATTGCCATGAGCTGCCACTTTCTTTAACAGTCTCTGGTGCAGTACTCTATCAAAAGCCTTACTAAAATCTAAAACAATATCGAATTCTTTATCGTGATCAACAGCCTCAAAAGCTTTACTAAAGAAGGTTAACAAATTAGATAGGCAGGATCGGCCCCTCGTGAATCCATGCTGAGTATCATTAATCAAATTTTGGTTATCTAGATTACTTCTAATAATATCAGCTATAATTGACTAGTAATTTGCCTACAATTGAGGTTAGGCTTATTGGGCGGTAATTTGACGGTAGTGACTTGTCTTCTGCTTTAAAAATAGGAATTATATTAGCCATCTTCCACATATCAGACACTACACCTGTTTGAAGAGATAAATTAAAGATGTTAGATATTGGTTCACAGAGTTCCATTTTGCATTCCTTAAGAACCCTTGCAAAAAGCTCATCACGACCCGGCGATTTATTTTGTTTCAGTCGGTCTAGTTGTTTCATAACCATTTTGCTAATGACTGTGATATTACATAATTTATCTTCTTCATGGCCACTATAAAAAATAATTACTGGGATATTATTAATGTCTTCCTGTGTGAAAACCGAGAGAAAATAATTATTAAAGATAGAGCACATATCATTCTCCTTGTCAGTAAGATGACCAGAGGAAAGATAAACACATAAACAGTATAATGTGATCCTTTATTGACAACGTTTCGCCCACTGCTTATGTGTTTATCTTTCCATTGTGTCGGTATTTTATACCATTTATTTTCAAGATTCCCAGAGTTATTTTTAAGGGGACCTATCTTATCCCTAACTTTTGTTCTATAAACCTGGAAAAAACTTTTTGGGTTAGTTTTTGAATCCCTAGCAATTTTAATTTCATATTCCCGTTTAGCTTTTCTTATACCCTTTTTAACATCCCTCTTAATGTCAGTATACTGATTTATAAGATGACCCTCACCTTATTTATGCGCCTATAAATTCCTTTCTTCTGCCCTAAAAGATATTTGAGCCTATTATTCATCCATTTTGGGTCATTTCTACTTGATCTAATTTCTTTATACGGGATAAATGTTCTTTGGGCAGCCTGTATAGTGTTAAGAAAGCTGTCATATTGATAGCTCTCTTCGTTAACCCAGTCCACAGTTGATAAGTGTTCTCTAAGCCCATTATAATCTGCTAAGGGAAAGTCTGGGACTGTTACTGAATTATCCTTACTATCATACATCCATTCAATGCTACAGGTAATTTACTTGTGGTCGCTTGTGCAGAGTTCCTCTGTAATTTCTAAATTATTAACAAGGGTTTCCTTGTTTGCCAGAACCAAGTCAAGTAGGTTATTTCCCCTTGTAGGTTCTGTCACAACCTGCTTCAAAAAACAATCCTGAACTACTTCTAAAAATTCGTTAGATTCTAAATTCCCTGTCAAGAAATTCCAATCAATCTGACTAAAGTTAAAGTCCCCTAGAATTACTACGTTATCGTGCCTTGTGGCCTTAACAATTTCCTCCCAGAGTAGTCTTCCTTGTTCCCTATCTAAGTTTGGAGGAAGGTATATCATGCCTAAAATAAATTTTTCACACCCCTCTGAAAATTCTATCCAGACAGACCCTGTATTATTTCAGACTTTATGCCCGTTTTTATGCAACAATTTAAATGATCACGGACATAAAGTGCCACGCCACCCCCTTCCCGATACCTCTGTCTACTTGGAACAATTTAAAACCCTTAATGTGACATTCAGCAGGCAAGTCCCGATTTTTCATATTAAACCATGTCTCAGTTATTCCAAAAACGTCAATATTACCCGCACTAGCAAGTAATCTCAACTCGTCCATTTTATTCCTAGCACTACGACAATTGGTGTAATATACGTTTAAAGACCCTCCTTTCTCTTTACCCTTCCTGCTCATTTCTGTTTTTCCACTATACCTATTACTGTCCTTGTCATCTAGTGCCACTGGCTTTCCAGTATCCACCTTATTCTGCCTATTACTAGTTCTCCTAGAACTTATAATATTACTACCCTGGGACTTCACTGTTTTCCCCCAAAACCCATACCGCTAACTATTTCTAGTTAAAACCCTAACAGCTCCCTCCACTGCAGTTGCCAGTGCCCCCACCCCTGACCTGGATAAGTGAACCCCATCCCTGGCATACATGTCATTTCTGCCATAGAAGAGGTCCCAGTTGTCAATGAATGTTACTGCATTTTCATTAAGTATTTGTCCAGCCAGCAGTTGACACCAATTGCCCTGGACAGCCATGCATTTGCAGCTCCTCTCCTTGGCAAAATACCACATATGACAGGGTTCCCACCCTTCTTCCTAATTATGTCTATTGCTGACCTAAATCTGCTAGTCAGGTCCTTACTCCTACGTCTGCCAACATCGTTGCCTCCAGCACTGAGACAGATAATAGGATTGCTCCCATTACCTCTCATGATGTCGTCCAGACGGCTAACAATATCCTCCATTCCAGCCGCAGGAAAGCAAACCCTCTGTCTCCTCCTATCCTTCAAACAGAAGGCCCTATCAATGTACCTAACCTGGCTGTCCCCAACAACAACAATGTTTTTACCTTCCTTGGTGTCGTTCGTCGTGACGCTCCCAGAAGTCGACTCACATTCATCGGGTAGCACGGAGAATCGGTTCGATGTTTCCACAACAGTTTCCTGGATTTCCGTGGATTCTCCCTCTCCATCCGTCCTCTTGATCCTTAACTTTGTCCCATGCATTCCAGCCACTGTCCAGGTTCCTTTCTTGGCTTGAGGATTCTCAACAGGAGGATTACTACGAATCCTCTTGTTTTCCTCAGTCAGTCGCTGTATCTCAAGCTTAGCTACCCTCAGTTCTTCCTTTAGTTGCTGGTAGAGTAGCTCAAGTGAGGACATCTTGTTCAGATTCACAGAGAGCACACATGAGCTTTATCATACCTCGTCTTAAAGCTATGTATAGTTCCTGCCTCCACTACATCACTTGCTAGACTATTCCACTTCCTAACAATTCTATGGGTGAAGAAATACTTCCTAACATCCTTTTGACTCATCTGAGTCTTCAACTTCCAACTGTGACCCCTTGTTTCTGTGTCACATCTTTAGAACATCCTGTCTCTGTCCACCTTATCTGTTCCACTCAGTATTTTGTATGTCGTTATCATGTCTCCCCTAACCCTCCTGTCTTCCAGTGTCGTCAGGCCGATTTCTCTTAACCTTCCGGAACTAACCTTGTTGCAAACCTTTGCACTTTCACTAATTTCTTGACGTGCTTGACTAGGTGTGGGTTCCAAACTGGTGCTGCATACTCCAGTATAGGCCTGACGTACACAGTGTACAGTGTCTTGAACGTTATTCTCATGTTTACCAGGCGCCCATATGCTGCAGCAGGTATCTGGTTGATGTGTGCTTCCGGAGACGTGTGTGTGTGTGTGTGTGTGTGTGTTTTGTGTGTGTGTGTGTACTCACCTATTTGCACTCACCTATTTGTGGTTGCAGGGGTCGAGTCATAGCTCCTGGCCCCACCTCTTCACTGATTGCTACTAGGTCCTCTCTCTCCCTGCTCCATGAGCTGCGTGAGCAAATTATGTCCTAGAATTTTGTATTGATAAAGCCACTGGATGGCGAAACGTCTACTATAAAGATACCCAGATGTTGCACATGTGTCTTGATTTCACAATGTGAAGTTAATGAGGAGAATTAAATCGCGTGAGGATCAGACAGGACTACAGTGGGATCTGGATAGGCTGCAAAAATGATCCAACAACTGGCTACTGGAGTATAATCCTACCAAGTGCAAAGTCATGAAGATCGGGGAAGGGCAAAGAAGACCGCAGAAAGAGTATAGGCTAAGGGAAAGGAAAAGGATCTTGGTGTAAGTATAATACCGAGCATATCTCCTGAGGCGCACATCAACCAAATAACTGCTGCAGCATATGGGCGCCTGGCCAAATGCTACAGCAGTAAGAAATCGTTCAGGACTCTGTACACCGTGCACGTCAGGCCCATATTGTAGTATGCAGCACCAGTTTAGAACCCACACCTGGTCAAACTCGTCAAGAAATTAGAGAAAGTGCAAAGGTTTGCAACAAGACTAGCTACAGAGCTAAGGGGAATGTCCTACGAGGAAAGGTTAAGGAAATCGACCTGACGACACTGGAGGACAGGAGGGTTAGGGAGACATGATAACGACATATAAAATACTGAGAGGAATTGAAAAAGTGGATAGGGACAGGATGTTCCAGAGATGGGACACAGCAACAAGGGGTCACAATTTGAAAATGGAAACTGAAGACTCAGATGAATCACAAGGATGTTATGAAGTATTTCATCAGTCACAGAGTTGTCAGGATGTGGAATAGTCTGGAGAGAGATGTAGTGGAGGCAGGAACAATACACAGCTTTAAGAAGAGGTATGTTAAATCATATGGAGCAGGGAGAGTAGCGACCATTGAAGAGGCGGGGCCAGAAGCTATGACTCGACCCCTGCAACCACAGTTAGATGAATACATATTTCCCAGTTCTGTTTGTGAATACCTTGCAAAAATTTACTAAGAACATTATTCTCATTTAATGAAACCGATGGCTTAAATTTAGGGGCCAAACTCTTCGACTTCCTCCTTAGAAACACATAAAAATGGTCTTCCCAAGAAGCACGTAAAGTCCCACTCACTGAAAACACATAAAACTTTCCTTCCCAGAACATTAACTTTCTCTCCCAGAGACTTAAAAACTTTTTCCACGAATAAAAGTAATGAAATGTGTTTACCACAGCCACATGCAAAGCTTCTTCATGCATACCTATGGGAAACTTCAAAAAAAATAAATTAGACAAATATATGATAGGCTGATAACCTTGAATCTTCACTCTCTTGAGAGACGAAGACAGAGAGAAGATATTATTGTAGTGTATAAGTGGATGATGGGCATAAACAAAGGCGATACAAGAAAGGGACTAAGGATATCGATTCAAGTAAAAATCAGAAATAACTGTTTCTAAATTAGATAAATTTATATTTAGAAAGGACGTAGGTAAATGCTGGTTTTGAAACAGAGTTGTCGATACTTGGAACAATCTTCCGAGTAGGGTAATGGAGGCTAAGACCCTGGGTAGCTTTAAAAAAGACATTGGAAAAATATATGATTGAAAAGGGCTGGGTTTTATTGGTACCTCTGAGGTACTGAAGCAATTTCTTGCCTAGGTTTGGGAAAAGGTTGAACAAATACACGATTTAGATGGGTGGTTTTGAGAAATACTTGCCTTGTACTGGCCAGTAAGCCTTCTGCAGTGTTCTTCCAGTCTTACGTTCTTATAAACACATAACAGTCTATGCAAGAAGATTAAAGCCAAGTATAAAGAAGCAATTGAGACAAACACAACAAAAACATCAGAAAAAAACAGAATATAGAGGAAAGAATATATATATATATATATATATATATATATATATATATATATATATATATATATATATATATATATATATATATATATATATATATTTTTTTTTTTTTTTTAACCCATCGGCCGAGTCCCACCAAGGCAGGGTGGCCCGAAAAAGAAAAACTTTCATCATCATTCACTCCATCACTGTCTTGCCAGAAGGGTGCTTTACACTACAGTTATAAAACTGCAACATTAACACCCCTCCTTCAGAGTGCCGGCACTGTACTTCCCATCTCCAGAACTCAAGTCCGGCCTGCCGGTTTCCTGAATCCTTCATAAATGTTACTTTGCTCACACTCCAACAGCACGTCAAGTATTAAAAACCATATGCCTCCATTCACTCCTATCCAATACGCTCACACATGCTTGCTGGAAGTCCAAGCCCCTCGCACACAAAACTTCCTTTACCCCCTCCCTCCAACCTTTCCTAGGCGACCCCACCGCCTTCCCTCCACTACAGATTTATACACTCTCGAAGTCACTCTGTCTCGTTCCATTCTCTCTACATGTCCAAACCACCTCAACAACCCCTCCTCAGCTCTCTGGACAATCGTTTTGTGATCCCACCTCCTCCTAATTTCCAAACTCCGAATTCTCTGCATTATATTCACACCACACATTGACCTCAGACATGACATCTCCATATATATCTCCATATATATATATCTCTTATATATATATATATATATATATATATATATATTTTTATATAATGGGGTCCACCTCTAGTGCAAATTGTGGGACCCATAGCCTCGGAGAAGTGGATAAAAGGCATCAAGGAAGAATATTTGGATTTCTTCCTGAAGCCGTTTGAATATTCCACTTCTCCTACCACCCATCCTATATACACACACACATACATATAAATGCTTTATTAATAGACAGAATACATTTATAAAACACACAAACATGAACATGAATACAATGGTACAATATGTCAAAGATTATGAATCTCCTCCAGCTCCTCCGAAGCCGGACGCGAGCCGAGTATGCAGCATGCGTTACCCTCTGGATGGCCACGCTGAGACGCTGGAACATGAACGTGGCTGCCCTTGGGTCCCTGGTGGTGTCGATATATATATATATATATATATATATATATATATATATGTCGTGCCGATTAGGTAAAACTGGTCATTTAGCAAGAACTCATTTAAAATTAAGTCCTTTCTAAAATTTTCTCTTATACGTTTAAAGATATATTTTTTCATTTATGTTATTGTAAAAATTTATAATTTTGTACCAAGAGAAACTTTGAAAACCTACCTAACCTTATTACAACAAGCGCAATTTAATTTAGCTAACCCAACTAAATATATTTTAGATACGTTAACATTAATTTAATAATAAACAAACACAATGAAATATATTTTTTCTAAGGTTCAGAATGATTTTGGCGAAATTATTGCATACATAAATTTTCACTTGTCTTATATGGCAAGAAGAGCGCTGCTATTTAAGCCAAAATAGCAAGTTTTACCTAATCGGCACGACATATATATATATATATATATATATATATATATATATATATATATATATATATATATATATATATATATATATATATATATATATATATATATATATATATATATATATATATATATATATATATATATAGTTAGAACCCGGTATATTGCAAATATAAATCTCCAGTCGACGTAGTTCTGTATCAACTAAAAGTGATAGCTAGTTATCTCTTTCTAACTCTGTTATCTTAATCGGGAAGGTTAAATTATTTAATCTATTTCACTCTTTAGGCCTCAGGTAGAGCATATTTTAAGGGAAGAATGTCTTAAGGCATCCTGTTTCAATCCTCCAAGAGAGGAGAGAGAGAGAGAGAGAGAGAGAGAGAGAGAGAGAGAGAGAGAGAGAGAGAGAGAGAGAGAGAGAGAGAGAGAGAGAGAGAGGGTTCTTAGCAGAGAGAAAGTGGACATCGTAATCTTTATGTTGTTTCTGGGTTTCCAACAATACCCTGCAGTGAGTTATATCCCAGTTTACTATTCAGATAATTCCAAGTATTTGTCCAGGAGAGCCTCAATAAACTTAGGCACCAGTGCCACTGAACTGATGGTCAACCCAGTGGATCATTTACAGCGGGAAATGGTATGGTGATTTACAGTATTACAGTACCAGACGAGCCTGGCCAAAGGCTGGGCTCTGGGAGTAGAAAAACTCACGGAACTCATCAAAGGTATATCAAGGGAAAAGGTAAGCCTCTGTTGCATCTAATCTCCACCATCTTCCATTTCTTACGAGCGAAGTTTCCCACTTCAGCATTAATGCTGCTTCTCTAGATTCAATTCCATGGCAACATCTCAATGACAATTTTGGAATGGCTCCTGGTTTACGGGCGTGGCTCAGCAGTATTCTCCTCTCTTGCCTGCCCACAGTGCATTTGTTGTGTTAGGGACCTTGCAACATCTGGGATTTTTAAACCTGTAGACGTTTTGCCAACCAGTGGCTTCATCAATACATTATAGAAGACTAAAGAGATAGAAGATTAGGAATCAGTCCTCAACGTACAAATTTCGTAAACATAAACCTCGTAAAAACATTGTCGTTAAGAGATAATAACGGAACTCCCGTTTTTAACAATGTCTCTCACATAACCTAATGATATATTATCTGTGTCCATGGAACAAAAGTACACCATCCATGAGAGACGAAACACTAAACCTAACCAAATGTCCACAATTAAGCCTCACCTGCAAGGTTAGGTTAATAAGATTGATTAGAAAACAGGACTAGTGTTTCCTGACGCGAGTCTTAGTTATATTATGACCCGCCACTGGAGCTCTTGGTCATCTGACCGAGGCCCTTTCCCCCCACACCCGCCCACC
>WNWK01038002.1:0-18170 GCA_009830355.1 Cherax destructor | reverse complement strand
TATACCCCCAAAATTGTGTCTATCCTTTTCAAGGTAAAAAAGATAGTGATAACTAGGGGGTTTTTGGGGAAAAGGGATTACGAAATGCGTCCCCCAAACGAAAAAAAGGGGTGAATGGGGGGGGCCCTTAAAAAACCATATTGACTAGTGGAAGTTTTTTGTTCCCAAACCCATAAATGTCTTTTAAAAAACGTTCCATCCCTTAAAACCCACTGGTAAAAAAGGGGACGTTTTGGGAAAAAACATGCCCCCAAACCCCTTTTTTTAAAAGGGAAAAAGGAAAATTCCCAATGGGGAAGAACTCCTTGCGACCAAATAAGAGAAAGAGTCGTAAGAGGACTGCAAGGTCTGACTGATGTAAATGCTGTAGCATACGAATATTAATGCCGTCTGGCCCAGCTGCCGATGATCGGCAAGCAGAGAGTGTTGCCTTCAGTTCCAGAAGTGTATAAGGCACATTATAAGATTCTTCTCTGATAGAAGAAAAGTTTAAGGGCTCTAACTCTCTGGCAGACTTGGAGGAAAGAAACGAGGGGCATAGATGTAGCCCCTGAGAGATACGGACAAGATGATTATCAATTTCATTGGCAACGTCAAGAGGGAGCGACACCGGCAACACGAAGAACAGGAGCCAGGTCGGGAGAGTATTTACCACTCAGTTTTCGTACTTTTTTTCCAGACTGCACTCATAGAAGAAGCCGAAGTGACGGTAGAAACATAATCTCGTCAGCAAGGCATTTAGCGTCACGGATGACATGGCGAACGACTCTCTCTCTTCTCTCTAGGAGTCTTTCTGTGGTTCTATTGTACCGGTACTTGCCCCACGCAGCGCCTTTCAAACGTACTGCCAGAGCACAAGCAGGAAACCACTAAGGCACGCACCTCTGAGAATGCCTGCCCGAGGTTTGTGGTATAGAATGTGAAGCTGCGGTTAAAACTGAGGTCGAGAAGAGGTGTGGTAAAGCTCATCAATGGAGGATGAAGAAGGATCCTCACTAAATCAGTTTGCCGCGAGTAAAGGTCCCAATTCGCTCAGTCAATTTACCAGCGTGGGCTTCGAGGAGGTGGTGAATACGAAGGAGAAGTAAGGATGATTGGAAAATGATCGCTGAATGAATACAAGGATCAAAATGGGTGGGAGTACCCGCATCTAAAACATGGAGGGGAAGAGAAGCGAGAAAAGCCTTTAACTGAATGCCACGTGAGTCACAGAGAGACTCGCACCAGAGTAAATGGTGGACATTAAAATCACCAAGTAACTGAAGTGGTCGTGGTAAGGAAGAAACCAGAAATGCAACATCTGGGATACATAATGCCCGAGAAGGAGAGATATACAAAGCACAGATTGTATACCACTTATTCAAGTGGATGCGGGCTGCAGTGTAATGCAGCGAAGTATAGTAATAGTAATAGTGATAGTTTATTTGGACATGATATAAAGAATTACAATGGGTTATGAGATTACATGAGGTGTACATGCCAAAAGCCCCTAATATGCAGGGCTGATGGTATGGAATACTGGTGCGTATAAGAAGTGCACTTTCATTAAAGGTTCCATCGGGATAAGGATCCGATGAATATAATAAATCATAGCCCGAGATGGGATGGATAACAGCAGAGCATAATTTGAGTTCTTGTAAACAAACACAAAAGGAAAAACTGGGAGGCTGTAGTATTAGGGTTGGAAACAGCAGATATTACCAGGATACCTCAGGGATATGTTTAAAAGACAATATTCAAAATAAAGTTGCTAGTAAAGGCAAAGCAATTGATCAACAAACAAAGAGAGATAGTAGAGGGAAACGAGTGACTAACTCCCTTAAGGTTTACTATACAAATAGTAGGAGTCTAAGAAATAAGATAGATGAGCTAAGATTACTTGCAAGTGTAGGTAATATAGATATTATTTCTATAACAGAGATCTGGTTCAACCTGAAAGATAGAGAAATGCCTTCCGAGTGCAACATAGAGGGTTATAAGCTATTCCACACTGATAGGGTCAACAGGAAGGGTGGTGGAGTGGCGATGTATGTCAGAGATAATTTAAATTGTTGTGTTAGACAAGATATAAGCTTAGGAACATCGGACACATAATCTGTTTGGCTACAGTTTCTCGAGGGTCGTGAAAAATTTATTTTGGGTGTTATTTACTGGCCCCCAAGCCTTGATAGGGAGTGCAGTAAGCTGCTATGGGACGAAATTCATAAGGCGTCTAGATATGAAAATGTTGTGTTAATGGGAGATTTTAACTTTAGACAAATTGATTGGAACAATGTGACAGGTAATCTTGAGTCTACCTGGAGTCTACCTGGAGAGAATTCCAGGGGTCAACGCCCCCGCGGCCCGGTCTGTGACCAGGCCTCCTGTTGGACCAGAGCCTGATCAACCAGGCTGTTACTGCTGGCCGCACGCAGTCCAACGTACGAACCACAGCCCGGCTGATCCGGTACCGACTTGAGGTGCCTGTCCAGTGCCTGCTTGAAGACAGCCAGGGGCTTGTTGGTAATCCCCCTGATGTATGCTGGGAGGCAGTTGAACAATCTTGGGCCCCTCACACTTATTGTGTTGTCCCTCAACGTGCTAGTGGCACCCTGCTCTTCATTGGGGGATGTTACATCGCCTGCCGAGTCTTTTGCTTTGTACGGAGTGATTTTTGTGTGCAAGTTTGGTACTAAGCCCTCGAGAATTTTCCATGTGTATATAATAATGTATCTCTCCCGCCTGCGTTCTAGAGAGTACAGGTTTAGGAACTTCAAGCGTTCCCAGTAGTTGAGGTGGTTTATCGCACTTATGCGTGCGGTGAAGGTTCTCTGCACATTTTCAAGGTCAGCAATTTCACCCGCCTTGAAAGGTGCAGTTAGTGTGCAGCAATATTCCAGCCTAGATAGAACAAGCGATCTGTAAAGTGTCAACATGGGCTAGGCATCCCTGGTTTTGAAGGTTCTCATTATCCATCCTGTCATTTTTCGAGCAGATGCAATTGCTACATTGTTATGGTCCTTGAAGGTGAGATCCTCTGACATGATCACTCCCAGGTCTTTGACATTAGTTTTCGCTCTATTGTGTGGTTGGAATTAGTTTTGTACTCCGATGAGATTTTAATTTCTTCACGTTTTCCGTATCTGAGTAATTGAAATTTCTCATCATTGAACTTCATATTGTTTTCTGCAGCCCATTTAAAGATTTGGTTTATGTCTGCTTGGAGTCTTGCAGTGTCTTCAACGGTGGACACTGTCATACAGATTCGGGTGTCATCTGCAAAGGAAGACATAGCACTGTGGCTTATATCCCTGTCAATGTCTGATATGAGGATGAGGAATAGGATGGGAGCAAGTACTGTGCCTTGTGGAACAGAGCTTTTCACAGTAGCTGCCTCAGACTTTACTCTGTTGACTACTACTCTTTGTGTTCTACGTGTTAGGAAATTATAGATCCATCTACCAACTTTTCCTGTTATGCCTTTATCACGCATTTTGTGTGCTATTACACCATGGCCACACTTGTCAAAGGCTTTTGCAAAATCTGTGTATATAACATCTGCATTCTGTTTATCTTCTAGAGCATCCAGGACCTTGTCGTAGTGGTCCAGTAGTTGGGACAGACAGGAGCGGCCTGCTCTAAACCCATGCTGTCCTGGGTTGTGCAATTGATGGGTATCAAGATGGGTGGCGATCTTGCTTCTTAGAACCCTTTCAAAGATTTTTATGATATGGGACGTTAGCGCAATTGGTCTGTAGTTCTTTGCTATTGCTTTACTGCCCCCTTTGTGGAGCGGGGTTATGTCTGTTGTTTTTAGTAGCTGCGGGACGATCCCAGTGTCCATGCTCCCTCTCCATAGTATGTTAAAAGCATGTGATAGGGGCTTCTTGCAGTTCTTGATGAACACGGAGTTCCATGAGTCTGGGCCTGGAGCAGAGTGCATGGGCATGTCATTTATTGCCTTTTCGAAGTCATTTGGCGTCGTGATGATGTCAGAAAGGTTCAGGATTGTTTTTTAAAACAGTTTGTGACAGAACCAACTAGAGGTAGCAACTTGCTTGATTTGGTTCTTGCCAACAAAGAATCACTAATTAATAATCTTGAGGTTAATGAAGAGCGTGGGGAAAGCGATCACAAATCACTTATTTTCAATATATCATGGAATTACCCAGGTAACTGCAATCAAGTCTCTGTTCCAGACTTTCGCTTAGCCGACTTCATGGGGCTGAGAAATTACCTAGGTGGGCTAAATTGGGATGACCTGACTATGGGTTAGGTAGGTGGTTTTGGCTGCCAATATGACGTTTTCCAGAGTGTAGTTCTAGCTGCCCAGACAACTTTTGTTCCGAGTAGGGAAATTAGATCTAACAAAAATGATCCTAAATGGATGAACAATAGATTAAAGCATCTCATTGGTCAAAAGAGAGGCATATATAGGCGTATCAGAAGAGGGGATGGACAGATAAGAAATCAATATTTTCAATTAGAAAGAGAAATAAAAAAGGAATAAGAAAAGCAAAAAGGGATTATGAGGCTAAGGTCGCAAGGGATTCGAAGACTAACCCAAAAGGGTTCTTTCAGGTATACAGAAGTAAGATTAGGGACAAGATAGGCCCACTTAAGAGTAACTCAGGACAGATCACGGACAGTGATAAGGATATGTGTGAAATTTTCAATACTTACTTCCTCTCAGTTTTTACTCAGGAAGATACTAGCGGAATTCCAGAAATAATAAATTATGTTGAACAGGAAAATAATAGACTATGCTCGATTGGGGTAACTAGTGACATGGTCCTCAGACAAATAGAGAAATTAAAACCTAACAAATCTCCAGGCCCTCATGAACTGTTTGCAAGAGTTTTAAAGGAATGTAAAGAAGAACTTAGCAAACCTTTAGCAAATCTTTTCAATATCACTACAAACTGGCATAGTGCCAGACAAATGGAAAAGGGCAAATGTAATACCTATTTACAAGGCAGGTGACAGGTCCTTAGCTTCGAACTATGGACCAATAAGCCTTACCTCCATAGTTGGTAAATTTATGGAATCAATAATTGCCGAGGCAATTCGTAGCCATCTTGAAAGGCATAAATTGATTAATGAATCTCAACACGGTTTTACTAAGGGGCGTTCCTGTCTTACGAATTTACTAACTTTTTCACTAAGGTGTTTGAGGAGGAAGATCATGGTAATGAATATGATATTCTGTATATGGACTTCAGTAAGGCTTTCGATAGAGTTCCACATCAGAGGCTATTGAGGAAACTTAAGGCACACGGAATAGGAGGAGAAATTTTTTCCTGGGTAGAGGCATGGTTGACAAATAGGCAGCAGAGAGTTTGCATAAATGGGGAGAAATCAGAATGGGGGCACGTCTCAAGCGGTGTCCCACAGGGGTAAGTTTTGGGCCCCCTGTTGTTTACAATTTACATAAACGACATAGATGAGGGAATAAATAGCAACATAAGCAAATTTGCTGATGACACCAAAATAGGCCGTCCAATTCATTCTAATGAGGACGTTAGAGCACTCCAGGATGATTTGAATAGACTGAGGCAGTGGTCGGAGAAGTGGCAGATGCAGTTTAATGTAGACAAATGCAAAGTTCTAAATGTTGGGCAGGACAATAACCATGCCACATATAAACTGAATAATGTAGATCTTAATACTTGTGATTGCGAGGATTTAGGAGTTCTGGTTAGCAGTAATCTGAAGCCAAGACAACAGTGCATAAGTGTTCGCAATAAAGCTAACAGAATCCTTGGCTTCATATCAAGAAGTATAAATAATAGAAGTCCTCAGGTTGTTCTTCAACTCTATATATCTTTGGTTAGGCCTCATTTAGATTATGCTGCACAGTTCTGGTCACCGTATTACAGAATGGATATAAATGCACTGGAAAACGTACAGAGGAGGATGACAAAGTTGATCCCATGTATCAAAATCTTCCCTATGAAGATAGACTGAGGGCCCTGAATCTGCACTTTCTAGAAAGGAAAAGTTCAGATTCAGGAAGGATATAGGAAAGCACTGGTTTGGTAATAGAGTTGTGGATGAGTGGAACAAACTCCCGAGTACCGTCATAGAAGCTAAGACATTGTGTAGTTTTAAAAATAGGTTAGATAAATACATGAGTGGGTGTTGGTGGGTGTGAGTTGGACCTGACTAGTTTGTGCTATTATGTCAGATGCCGTACTAATTCCTTAAGTGGAAGTGACCTGACTACCTGGAGTTTACCTGGAAAGGGTTAACTCCAGGTGGTCAGGTCTAAGCAGGGGAGTGATGGACTTGCCTTGCATGGGTCAGTAGGCCTGCTGCAGTGTTCCTTTTTTCTTATGTTCTTATGAATCTCACCCCGGTTACCCCAGAGGCCACGGATATTCCACTGTAAATAAGCCGATTTGCAAAGAGAAAGATACAAGAAATCTGAAGGTAGAGGTATCTACGGACTAGAAGAGTTAAAAAAGTCCACATGTGGAGGCAGCGGAAAACGTTCAAGGAGCAAAGGGACGCTGCGAAAAAAGGAGTGGTGTGTTGTGTATAGTTGGATTGTGAGTGCGGTTATTCAAGTAAGGCACGAGTCCAGACAGTGCTTCTTCAAAAGTGGGCTGCCCATGTGGTCTGCATGTTTACTTTACTGCTCCATCTTTCAGATAAGAATATAGTTCTTTTCGTTGAGTACATTTCGTTGCTTAGGTTGGAAGTGGTGTAGAAGATAAGGCTCTCGTTATAGATATGGTCCATACATCGAGTGTCTTCAGTTTCTTCGTCGTCGGAGGATTCTTCAGTGTTCTGGTTCCTTTGTTTCTTCTGTGATTGTGCGGAGAGGAGGCTGGGAATCTAGACTATTTGTGGCTTGCTTGGTTGTTTGTGGATGTTGAGAGATGGCGGTAGTCAGTGGGGATGGTTCTGAAGTGGGTTCTTGGGCAGAGTCAGGAGTTGGGCCTGAGGTTGAAGTGAAGTTAACGACATTTGAGATTATCTTGAGGAAGTCCTGTGATGGTGGTGAGTCAGGAAAGTTGAAAGTCGGCATGTTGTTAAGACGGAACAGTTCGTTGATTGTTGTGTTGAATGAGCCAGGAGTTGCTGCATTAGCGAGGTGCACACACATCATGCAGTACAGGCACACGTAACAGAAAAGGCACTGCAATGGATCAGAGAATATCTGATAGGGAGGCAACAACGAGTCATGGTACGTGAAGAGGTGTCAGAGTGGGCACCTGTGACGAGTGGGGTTCCACAAGGGTCAGTCCTAAGACCTGTACTGTTTTTGGTATATGTGAATGACATAACGGAAGGGATAGACTCAGAAGTGTCCCTGTTTGCAGATGATGTGAAGTTAATGAGAAGAATTAAATCAGTTGAGGATCAGGCAGGACTACAAAGACACCTAGACAGGCTACAAGCCTGATCCAGTAAATGGCTCCTTGAATTTAACCCTGCCAAATGTAAAGTCATGAAGATCGGGGAAGGGCAAAGAAGACCGCAGACAGAGTATAATCTAGGTGGCCAAAGACTGCAAACCTTACTCAAGGAAAAAGATCTTGGGGTGAGTATAATACCGAACACATCTCCTGAGGCACACATCAATCAGATAACTGCTGCAGCATACGGGCGGCTGGCAAACCTAAGAATAGCGTTCCAATACCTCACTAAGGAATCGTTCAAGACTCTGTACACCATATACGTCAGGCCCATACTGGAGTATGCAGCACCAGTTTGGAACCCACACCTGATCAAGCACGTCAGAAAATTAGAGAAAGTGCAGAGGTTTGCAACAAGACTAGTCCCAGAGCTAAAGGGATTGTCCTACGAAGAAAGGTTAAGGGAAATCGGCCTGACGACACTAGAGGACAGGAGGGTTAGGGGAGACATGATAACGACATATAAAATACTGAGAGGAATAGATAAGGTGGACAAAGACAAGATGTTCCAGAGAGGGGACACAAAAACTAGGGGTCACAGTTGGAAGTTGAAGACTCCTATGAGTCAAAGGGATGTTAGGAAGTATTTCTTCAGTCATATAGTTGTCAGGAAGTGGAATTGCCTAGAAAGTGACGTAGTGGAGGCAGGAACCATACATAGTTTTAAGACGAGGTTTGATAAAGCATATGGAGCAGGGAGAGAGATGACCTAGTAGCAATCAGTGAAGAGGCGGGGCCAGGAGCTATGAATCGACCCCTGCAACCACAAATAGGTGAGTACAGCACCTTGGAGGGAGCAGCGTCAGGAAGTGCAGAGAGGGAGTTGCTGGATACAGATGGCTGCTGTGTGGCTTGGAGAATTTTGGTGGTGTCTGACAAGTTTTGAGATAGCGGCGTATGTCGGCGATTTGGGGCTGTTCTTCTTGATTTCTTCATTGATTTTCTTAGACGGAACTTCTTGTCGTAGAGGGCATTTGACTGCAAAGGTATGATGGGTACCCTTGCAGTTGAGACATGTTGGAGTGGCATTGGTGGTGGTGCAGGCTTTGAAGACATTACCTTCTTTTCCGCAGGTAGAACAGAATTTCTTGTCTTTAATAGGGCAGTCCTTGGTTGAGTGATGATATGAGTAACAGTTCCAGCAGGGAGAGACATTGGCTAAACGTTCAGGTTCTATGTGGCGTGAATGCATGTGGTAGTATGAGATATCTAATCCATCAGAGAGCGCTTTGGTAGCCATATCTATGTTTGAAAAGGTGATTTTGATCATAGATGAGGCATTTGGAATTCGTGTGATGTTGTCTACAGAGGCCCAGTTGTTCTGTTTTTCGATAGAGGTCTTCAGTTCGTCTTTTGGTAAGGTTGTGAATAACTTATCGAAGCGCTTAACAAAAACGGAACGTTTTGCCAGTAGGAAGGCTGAAGGAAAGACGACGAACTGAAGTTGCTCAAATTTTTAACAGTAATTTTAGATTTTGATTTTCGTAGTTATTAAAATAAAATACTTTTTTCAGTTTTTAATATTTTTTAAAGCTTTAAGTTAGCAGTTTAATGTTTAAAGTAACTGAATATTATTCAGAACTTCTATATTCCCAATTTGTGGGGAATTAAGAGATTACCTGTCTGGGCTTCACCGCCACTTACAACAAATAATCTCCCGGGGAGTTGACTGACTAGTATAATTTTACCGTGGTTACCCCCGTGATGCGTGTGAGAAACCTAGAGTCACCCTGGTCGCTGCAATGACTCCCTTCGATAATTTCTCACCTCTAAACCCTCTTTTGCTCTAGACCAGTTTAATAAGAATGGGAAACACCAATAGTTACGGTATTGTTAATTTTAGTGGACTGTATGGGTTAATATCTGACTGATTGGGGAGAAGGAGGAGAGAGTACAATTTGTTAACCCTTTCGGGGTTTTGGTCGTACTAGTACGTTTTACCCCCTGGGGTTGACGTACTAGTACGCCTAAATTCTAGCGCCCTCAAATCAAGCAAAAACAGGCTGTTAGGCCTAGATGTGATAGAATGGGTCTGTGCGGTCAGTGTGCGCAGTATAAAAAAATCCCTGCACCACACAGTGCATAATGAGGAAAAAAAAAACTGACCGTGTTTTTGGTTTAAAACAGCGACTTTGCAGTCTATTTTCGTATGGTATTTATGCTTGTATTCTCGTTTTGTTTTCTTAGTCTCATTTTATAGAATAGATGATATATTACAGAAATAGAGATAATTTTGACTGGTTTCACGATGACAAGTACCTTGAAACTGAGCGCAAAGTAGCCAAAATGTTCGATTTTGGCTGATGTTCAAGAGTAAACAAATCACACCATGCGTCCAATACACATCAACTGACGAGTCTAATATTCTTGCACAAGTGCGCTGATATTATTTATACCATTTTTACAATGATGCAGTTGTATACATAACAGTAAATCTTCTATTTTTTGTGAGAATAAAAATTCAAAATGGAAAGCAAAAGTAATGTAAGAGGGGCCTGGAGACGTGACTAATGAACAGAGATGATGTTATTTTAGTGCCAGGAATGTCTGCCTTGTTTATTATGGACCCTATTTTGAAATTGGCATCATTTGAAATTTGTGTGAAATTGGCCAAATTGCCATTTTCTGACCACTATTTTGGGTAGTTGAAATTGGTAAATAGGCGGTTTCTTGTACTCAATCGATAGAGGAAATGGAGTTCTAGCGAAATAGCTATAATGTTAGTAGACTGAAACATTGGAATTTGCCGAAAATAGGGCTCAAATTGGGCGAAATCGCCGATGCGTAAATGTCATGGATACTGCTAACTTCGCGAAAGCATAATTCCATTAGTTTTCGATCAAATTTCATAATTGTTGTGGAGTTATGATCGGAAAAATATTCTCTATCATTTCATAAGAATTTTTTTTTTTTTTTTTTCAAATTCGTGGACCCTGAGAACGAGTTTCAGAGAGACCCCTTGGACCCCCAAAGGGTTAATATCACTCACCCTTTATCCGTGCCATTGATGTTCACTGGAAGATCATTATCATTCCCACCGCAGACCTACATTATCCCAACATACCTACTGGCCAGACGGTAGCTAAGATAACATGAATACTTACGGTGGGGAAGCAACATTCTTGTCATTATGCTTCGATACATCTCCTGGTCTTGCTCGGGAGAAATTATCTCGGCAAGCCGGTGATGTTGGTGGTTGTCCCGATGAGTCAAGAGAAGATTGATTCCCTTGATCCCTCTACCGTCCACGGGACAGGACGGTTTAAGTAACATGCGGTTGATCGGGAGTAGCGATTCGTATCCTCTTGCTATTTCCCTTTCTTACAGTTTATTCATATAACTTTAACCACTATACACATTATGGTTTAATATCCCACTAGTTTATACACTTTCATCGTCTCTATACCGAAATTCAGTCGATGAGTAGAGATGGAAACGATCATCTCCTTTATACCCAACATGGCGGTCCCAGATGGCGTCTCTTCACTTGATGCCACCCGATCCACCTCTTTCCCTTCCAATGATTTATACCTCTGATTCACTGGACTTAACGTCCAACAATGTTCACCGACTATAAATTCACACCATGAAGGTCACCCAGAATCAGGGTTTGCGACCGTATTCAGCCAGACAGTCACGTCACTTATAATGTGGTTACCATGCTGAGGTTCTTAGACAATGACTACCCGCATCTGCGTTGTATGACTTATTGTTTTGACAATTTACCCCTCCATTATGGTGATTCCCAGACTTAATGTCCCCCGTTATGCACAGAGCGCAGTTACAACACTTTCTAATTATGAAGCGAAGCCACTACTCGCGTTTTGGTCGTTTCACACGCCAAATTCCCGTCTCCATTTCACCCACGACCTCCGGAGCCTATCGATATTCACACATGACTGACCCGCTCTCTCCCTCTGCCCACTTGACCCAGCTCAGCATATCCATGCTCTTGACCCCCCATTTGACCCCCCTGGGTCGAACTACGCATGCGTCAAGACGTGTGTGTTGGTTTGTTCTTCATTCCAAGAAAAATACGAACCAACAGCCACACATTAAGAATATTCACATTGGAAAGGTTATCGAGTATAACGTTTCGGGAAAATACCCAATATTTTCCACACTGCAGCCGGTAGAGAGTTCGTTGTTAGACGATTCAAATTGCAACATCTTGCAAAAGGAGTTTCCAGCCCGCCCTGGACTGAACAGCTGTTCTCCTGGTCGGCCGGATCACTCCTTCTTCCTCTGGGATCCCCTGGTCAGTGTCGTCTTCAATATCACTTGCTTCACTTTCCCTTACGTTTTCGTTCACATTTGATAGAACTCCCTTTAATTCTAAGGGGATTTACTTATTAATGGTGCATAAACTCTCTTGACCGCGACACAACACTTTGAAATTCCTGACAACACCCTGAGCATCTGGGTACAATGTTACTACCTTACCCAGAGGCCACAACATTCTAGGTTGTTAAGTATCAATTAACACAATGTCACCCGGTTGAATATTCTGTCGATTCGCCTCTTCTAAGGCACCGTAAAAGTGTTCACGTAGTGTAAGGAGATACTCTTTATGCCACAAATTAGACCAGTGATTAGTTACTTTATTTAACATCTTAAATTTATCACTTAACACTGTCACATTATTATAATCTTCATCAGTTTCCTCAGAATTATCTCTATAGATAGGTGCAGCCTCCAGTTTCCGCCCACATATTAAGTGAGAAGGAGTCAATATGTCTGCGTCGGGAGTATCAATTATATACGAGAGTGGACGATTATTTATCTGATTCTCTGCTTCCACCAATACTGCACGGAATTCCTCCAAGTTAATTCGTTTCTGGTGTAGTACTTTACGCAGACACCTCTTCACTGTACCTATCAATCTTTCTTACAATCCCCCTTGCCAGGGACCCTGGGAGCAATAAACTTCCAGCCACACCCTCGCTGATTTAGCAGAGACCATACATCATTACTCTCATTTAATTCCTTCAAATGTTGCGCCCCCGCTACAAAGTTAGTGGCATTATCTGAAATCATTAACCTCGGACAGGATCTCCTAGCTGCAATTTTACGAAACAGCTGTATGAACTGTTCTGCAGACAAATCCTGTGCCACTTCTAAGTGCACTGCCCTTGTAGCGGTACAAGTAAATAAACATACATACACTTTCAAAGGAACACCATCTGCAGTACCCGTTAAAATGATTGGACCACTATAATCCACACCTGTTACATCAAATGGCTTTACCAACTGCACTCGTTCCTTCGGCAATGGTGGAGGTCCTGGATACATATAGGTTCTGGCATCCACACGACGACACACTACACATGTCTTGATGACCCTCTTCACATTCTGTCGTCCTTGAGGAATCCAGAAAGTTTCCCTAATACAATTTAAGGTATCTTGTACTCCACAATGCATCACATTTTTATGGGTATTTAATACAATTAAAGTTGTCAGATGATGAGTCTTGGGCAGCAGGATAGGGTGTTTAGCATATTCACCCAATTCAGCAAGTTGCAACCTACCTCTGCACCTGATTACATCATCCTCCAAGTACAGCCCCAATTTCTCTATTATTGAACCTTTCCCAATTTTTCCATCCCTTAGTAATTTAATCTCCTCTCCATAGATTTATCCTTGTACTCTCTGTACCCAGTATTTCAGAGGATGTGGAAAATCATACGAGATATTCATCTTGTTTATAAAGTTAAACACCAACTTTGTGACATTAATCAGTTTTGGGAAAGATGAGTATCTATTTATATCAATGGCTAAGGAGGGACCAATGACTGGAGCCGTGTTCACAGTAATTTCCACAGGAGCAATATGCGTATTTTGAACAGGCCAATTAACTTAATCCACCAGCCAACTGGGTCCCTTAAACCACGATAAAGTCTTCACAAATTTCGCATAAGTCAACCCTCGTGACAAGAAGTCAGCTGGATTCTCCGCCCCGGGTAAATGATTAAAGGTTAACTTATGCTGGCCCAAACTATCATATTTCTCTTGCATCTGGTTAATTTCTGCGACTCTATTTTGCACTAATATAATCTTGCTGTTTTCGTTATGAATCCACTGCAAGGATATCTCAATATCAGACCAAATTATGGTGTCGCTAATATTTATCTTCGGCAATTTACTCCGTATATAATCAGCTAATTTGTCACCCACATAAATGGCTGTTAATTCCAACTGAGGTAAGGTACGTAATTTAATTGGAGCCACTTTAGCTTTAGACATGACAAGAGAAATATCTTTATCACATTGAAAATAAGCGACTGCTCCATACACCAATTTAGAAGCATCACAAAAAAATGTGGAGTACATGTATATGCTTCCCTTCTTGACCTGCCACCTGGCGTGGGAACTCCAACATTGGAATTTTCTTGTAATCACCAATTAATTCTTCCCACCTGTTAACGAATTCCTCAGGTAGGGTTTCATCCCAAGCACACTTCTGCTTCCATGCCTCTTGTATCAATAATTTCCCTCGGATTGTAAGAGGCGCCACTAAGCCTAGTGGATCGAAACATTTTGAAACTTCAGCAAGTAGGACTCTCTTAGTTAATTTATTGGGCATACTATAATTATTAGGCTTCAACAATAACAAGTCCCTCTCAGTATCCCAAGTCAGTCCCAATACATTGCTACACCCCGAGACTCCATCTCCGGGATTGTCTTTATTTATTCGGTCCTTTAACCTGGACGAATTACTGTTCCACTCCCTGAGAGGCATATTTGCACCTTGCATTATGCCATTAGCCCCTTCATATATCCTCATTAATTCCTCTTCGGTTGACGTCACACCCAGGAAATTGTCCACATTATATTGTTTACCCATTATTTCACTCAGTGGACCACCTGTACGTTTAAGATGTGCATTTATCGTCGCTTGAAGTAGGAACGGACTGGAAGTAGCGCCAAACAAAACACTTCTGAGTCGGAAGGTTTTCAGCGGACTAAGTGGATTGCTAGGATCCTCTGGCCACAGGAATCTGTGTAATCCCGATCCGTTTCTTGCAAACCCACTCTCAGGAAAGCTTTACTTATGTCTGCCGTAAAGGCATAATTATTAACTCTGAAATTCAATAACACATCTCCCAATTTCTCCGTCAGCGACGGACCTGTCATTAAACAATCATTCAAACTAGGTACATTTTTATTACCCCTGGCACTACAATTATACACGATCCTCAAAGGAGTGGTTTTCGAATCCTTCTTCACTCCGTGATGAGGTAAGTAGTGGCCATGAATCTTGGCTTGCTCAGGAGGTACCTCCTCTATGAACTGGTTAATTAACTGTTCATTAATTATCCCATTATAAGCAGTCAGCAATTCTGGTGTCTTACTCAATTCGTGGAGCTGGGCCTTTAACTGTCCATACGCCATCCAGTAATTAGTAGGTAGTTCCGGATGGTTTAGCTTCCATGGGAGTCGCACCCAGTATTGTCCAGACTCGAATTTAACATCCTTCAGGTATTGTTCCTGAGCAAAGGAATCATCTGGACTTTCCTCATTTACATTAATCCTGATACTGTCCAGTTCCCACAATTTATGTACTGGTTCAACAGCATCCTCTATAGAAGAACATTTACACTGGGGTGACGTTCCATGAGTAAGACACACAGTGACTGCATTTATGGCTTCCTCCAGTCATTCATTACTGCGAGGAAGCCTACCATAAATTACATGACCTGCACTAGTGTTGAGAAGAGTGACACCGCATCTCTTCTTCATACCCTTCACGAAAGTGGCATAATAGTCACTGCCTACTAATACACCTATTGGTCCCACAGAGTCATTATTGACCGCTGAGGGTACCAGTTTCACATTATTCTGTGAGAGTCTCTGCATGGTGGCAGTAAGACCCACAGTGGAGATCTTCTCCGGTAGTCTATCCACGACTACTGCATTGACTTGGGTCTTCTCTCTGCCCAGACAGACATTTATATAAACGGTGTCATATGCCTGGGCCCTTTTATCTGAGAGGAAACCAGATAGTTTCAAGGTGGTAGGATCCCCCCTTCATACTTTCATCCCATTAAGGCAACTGCACTTTATGAAAGTACGTTGTGATCCCTGATCCAACAACGCTGTTACTCTCTTGACTTTATGCCGTTTATCCTTAATTGTCATGTCCAGCACAGGTAAGGTAACTTCAGCTAAACCATTACGAACATTAGCTGCAAGTTTTACGTGCACTACTGTAGTGTCGGGGTGATTATCCTTACCATTACAGTCACCATGACTAGGATTAGACTCACCCTTACACATGACTATGTGGTGCCTTCCCTTATTGCATTGGTGACAATTATACAGTTTGGTCTGGCAATTCCTTACATTATGATTACCCAGACATTTGATACACCTGTCAAGTTCATCCAGTCTCCTCACTTTCACATCCCAAGAATTATAAGTACCGCAAAGTTTGGAGTAATGGGTTTCATTACAGAAGAGACAATTTCTTTTCTCTTGGTTAGACAGTTTACCCCCCCGGGTTACCCTTACTGGGGTGTTTATTCTTCCTGTCTTGTTATGACGAACCATTATTACTGGTCCCTGTCACTTGATAGGTGCGAACATAACCCTTTTTATTGGATGGGTTGTAACTGTGGAAACTTATTTCTTTGCTAAAAGTTCCACAGGGTAAGTAAGCCGTATGGAACCTTAGACATACCACGGATCGACCCTCGGAGTTTATAAACCCACACACCCAACCAAAACAAGCATACCCATTCAAGTTGGCAGAGGTAACAATTGTGTACATTTAATTGATAGATTTATTCACCTAGGAAAGCCTAGGAAAGTTTGTACAGTTAGTACCTAATATTAGGATTATTGAGGCAATGTTAGATATTAATAATGTAGTTCTAGCACCTTAATATAGGTAGATATAAGCCCCAAATAGACGAACCTTGGGTTATGTTAGCTAGAGAGAACTGGCAGCCCACACTTGAATCTAAGCGGGAGTGATGCTGACTCCTCCTTACCAGATCAGACTTCAAGGAGTGAACAAGCGCTGTGAACAGTGCAGCATCCCCACGTGACTTCCATCTGTCCCGGGGGCACGGAAGAGATATCCCGAAGTACTGAGGATATCTCACTCCATCCAGACCCAATACAGAAGGACCTTACCTCTTTTCTTCTCAGTATCTGGCCAGTTTTCTGGGGAAAACGTGTGTAGGTTTTTTTGTGGGTCTCTCGTGCGGTTGGACGCAAATTAGCAGGTACCAGCGTCCCATTGTTGAGTAAAAGTCTGGAAGCTAGTGTCTCATACTGTTTAGATATTGCTTGGAGGATATACCCTAGAGCTGGGGATTCTGAGTTAATACAAGACACTAATACCACTTAATTTGCAGATTAAGACTCTTCCCTTCACATGGTGTTTGGAGGGGGTTATAGCTTAGGAAGATTAGGAGCCACATGTCCACTCCATCAAGTAAGTTAAACCCTTTCATAATAGTGCATGAAGTAGAGAATTCTTTTTACTGCAGTTAGCTAGAAATTTGTCCCATAGCCACTCTGAGAGAAGTGTCTCAGAGTGTCGGGGTCAACAGTGCTTGCTCAGAGTGCAGCTTACAAGAAGGCAGTCCCAAGGCAAGTTTCTATAGTAACTATTACCATTGGGATAATTTTTCCCTATGTGGAACTTAACTGATGACTCAACGTCATTATGACCTGTATTCTTGTAGATGAATGGTTCAGAGAACCGACAAGTTATAAATTAGACACATATGCAACACTTGGGTATCTTTATTGAGGAAACGTTTCGCCACACAGTGTGGCAAAACGTTTCCTCAATAAAGATACCCAAGTGTTGCATATGTGTCTAATTTATAACTTGTCGGTTCTCTGAACCATTCATCAACATCCTGTCTGACACAGCAACATCTTGGGATCTTGATACAAACGAATTCTTCAACACTTGTCCAACCTTTGGACGAAGACCTACTTCGAATAGTGGATGGTATCACTATGACCCCGCCTCCTCCTGCTTCACATCACCTGATTACAGCATATAAGCCACCTCTATGGCCTTGTGCTGCACTTCTAACAAGATTGATGGACTGAACACATCGACTCCAGGCCGAGGGACTGATTACCTCAAACTCCTCCTCTCCTTACACCTTTCTACTTTGTATTGGACTGATGAAGCCACTGTGTGGCGAAACGTTTCCTCAATAAAGATACTCAAGTGTTGCATATGTGTCTAATTTATGACCTGTATTCTTAAAGGTAGTGGGTTGGCTAGTCTGCAGTTGAACAATTAATTCTTGCAAGCCTATCCTTATTTCCTCCAACCCAAAGTAACCCTTGTGGTGCTTGTTAGATAACCACCCTATCGTCTTATGGTTCAATTTATTTTGTATCATCACACTCAACAACCAATCTGATTCCTCCAGACTATGTTTGTTACTCAAGATCTTGAGAGTGCTCTCTAGTTTAATCCGAAATTGTTGCAACCCTTTATAGTTGTAATCTGGAGTTTTCAAATTAACCAGCGTAGTTTTTTTTATATTTTATTGAAAAACAATTACAAAACACATGACAATACGGAGACAGAAAACAGAGTGGTAACTTAAAATACAAGCACAAACTGTGCTTGGCAAAGCAACAACAAAAGTTAACAAAATTTTCCCTACTTAAGAAAACATACAAAGCATAAATACAATGCACAAAACCAGAAAAACCTATCACTCAATGCTTACCATCCATGAACAGGAAAAAATAATAACCGTATGTACATAATCCCGAAGGACATTT
>WNWK01038001.1:0-18170 GCA_009830355.1 Cherax destructor | reverse complement strand
CAAGCAGGGTGCCAGGCAGGCAGTGAAGAAAGCAAGCAGCCAGGGTGCCAGACAGGCAGTGAAGAAAGCAAGCAGCCAGGGTGCCAGGCAGGCAGTGAAGAAAACAAAGCAGCCAGGGTGCCAGGCAGTGAAGGTAACAAAGCAGGCAGGGTACCACTCAGTGAAGATAACAAAGCAGGCAGGGTACCAGGCAGTGAAGATAACAAAGCAGGCAGGGTACCAGGTAGTGAAGATAACAAAGCAGGCAGGGTACCAGGCAGTGAAGATAACAAAGCAGGCAGGGTACCAGGCAGTGAAGATAACAAAGCAGGCAGGAAGGGGTACCAGGCAGTGAAGATAACAAAGCAGGCAGGGTACCAGGCAGTGAAGATAACAAAGCAGGCAGGGTGGGGTGCCAGGCAAGCAGAGCAGCAAACTTGCCTGTAGTGGCATCACAAGTCACAGTTATGGCAGTGTACCGCAGTGCCAACTGTTACATATGAAGGTGGTAGTGTCCACCAGGCTGACACTCAACCTAACCAACAACCTCACATTTTATTCTCCAAGCCAAACCAAACCTCACTCTCTCTCTCTCTCTCTCTCTCTCTCTCTCTCTCTCTCTCTCTTCTCTCCCCTCTCTCTCTCCTCTCTCCCACTCTCACTCCTTCACTCTCCCCTCCTCACTCCTCACTCTCTCTCTCCTCACCCTCTCCTCTCCCTCACCTCCCACTCCTCTTCCTCACGCACTCTCACTCTCTCCCTCACGCACTCTCCCTCTCTCCCTCACGCACTCTCACTCTCACGCACTCTCACTCTCTCCCTCACGCACTCTCACTCTCTCCCTCTCTCTCCCTCACTCTCACTCCCTCCCTCACACTATATTTTCTCCGCGCGCGCACACAAACACACACACATAGTAGCGACCAGTGAAGAGGCAGGGCCAGGAGCTATGCCTTGACCCCCGCAACCACAGTTAGGTGAGTACACACATACACAACATGTAAGTGGCTACTGGAGTGTAAACCAATGTTTATGAAGACTAGTCAGAGTACGGCGCTCGACACAACTAGAAAGTTGTAATCAAGGTAAAGTATCTGAGGAAACATTAAAACACACAATCACCGGAGGTCAACATAATAACTTACCTTCAATATATACAAGACTGGTGAACCTCACAACATAACCCAAACAGTTCTTCACAAGTCTATACAAGACACAGGTTAGTTATCTAGTAGGTGGTCTCAGTGTTGAGCATCTACCTGGTCTAGCACTATACAAGACACAGGTTAGTTATCTAGTAGGTGGCCCCAGTGTTGAGCATCTACCTGGTCTAGCACTATACAAGACACAGGCTAGTTATCTAGTAGGTGGCCCCAGTGTTGAGCATCTACCTGGTCTAGCACTATACAAGACACAGGCTAGTTATCTAGTAGGTGGCCCCAGTGTTGAGCATCTACCTGGTCTAGCACTATACAAGACACAGGCTAGTTATCTAGTAGGTGGCCCCAGTGTTGAGCATCTACCTGGTCTAGCACTATACAAGACACAGGCTAGTTATCTAGTAGGTGGCCTCAGTGTTGAGCATCTACCAGGTCTAGCACTATACAAGACACAGGTTAGTTATCTAGTAGGTGGCCTCAGTGTTAAGCATCTACCTGGTCTAGCACTATACAAGACACAGGCTAGTTATCTAGTAGGTGGCCCCAGTGTTGAGCATCTACCAGGTCTAGCACTATACAAGACACAGGTTAGTTATCTAGTAGGTGGCCTCAGTGTTAAGCATCTACCTGGTCTAGCACTATACAAGACACAGGCTAGTTATCTAGTAGGTGGCCCCAGTGTTAAGCATCTACCTGGTCTAGCACTATACAAGACACAGGCTAGTTATCTAGTAGGTGGCCTCAGTGTTGAGCATCTACCTGGTCTAGCACTATACAAGACACAGGCTAGTTATCTAGTAGGTGGCCTCAGTGTTGAGCATCTACCTGGTCTAGCACTATACAAGACACAGGCTAGTTATCTAGTAGGTGGCCTCAGTGTTGAGCATCTACCGGTCTAGCACTATACAAGACACAGGTTAGTTATCTAGTAGGTGGCCTCAGTGTTAGCATCTACCTGGTCTAGCACTATACAAGACACAGGCTAGTTATCTAGTAGGTGGCCTCAGTGTTGAGCATCTACCTGGTCTAGCACTATACAAGACACAGGTTAGTTATCTAGTAGGTGGCCTCAGTGTTAAGCATCTACCTGGTCTAGCACTATACAAGACACAGGCTAGTTATCTAGTAGGTGGCCTCAGTGTTAAGCATCTACC
The DNA here is from genome assembly GCA_009830355.1 of Cherax destructor. Lineage (NCBI taxonomy): Eukaryota > Metazoa > Arthropoda > Malacostraca > Decapoda > Parastacidae > Cherax > Cherax destructor. The sequence goes on along the minus strand of WNWK01038001.1, from coordinate 15,877 downwards.
TGGTCTAGCACTATACAAGACACAGGTTAGTTATCTAGTAGGTGGCCCCAGTGTTGAGCATCTACCTGGTCTAGCACTATACAAGACACAGGTTAGTTATCTAGTAGGTGGCCCCAGTGTTGAGCATCTACCTGGTCTAGCACTATACAAGACACAGGTTAGTTATCTAGTAGGTGGCCTCAGTGTTGAGCATCTACCTGGTCTAGCACTATACAAGACACAGGTTAGTTATCTAGTAGGTGGCCTCAGTGTTGAGCATCTACCTGGTCTAGCACTATACAAGACACAGGTTAGTTATCTAGTAGGTGGCCCCAGTGTTGAGCATCTACCTGGTCTAGCACTATACAAGACACAGGCTAGTTATCTAGTAGGTGGCCTCAGTGTTAAGCATCTACCTGGTCTAGCACTATACAAGACACAGGTTAGTTATCTAGTAGGTGGCCTCAGTGTTGAGCATCTACCTGGTCTAGCACTATACAAGACACAGGCTAGTTATCTAGTAGGTGGCCTCAGTGTTAAGCATCTACCTGGTCTAGCACTATACAAGACACAGGCTAGTTATCTAGTAGGTGGCCCCAGTGTTGAGCATCTACCTGGTCTAGCACTATACAAGACACAGGTTAGTTATCTAGTAGGTGGCCTCAGTGTTAAGCATCTACCTGGTCTAGCACTATACAAGACACATGGGCCTTAGTTATCTAGCTAGAGTAGGCCTTCTCAGTGTTGAAGCATCTACCTGGTCTAGCACTATACAAGACACAGGTTAGTTATCTAGTAGGTGGCCCCAGTGTTGAGCATCTACCTGGTCTAGCACTATACAAGACACAGGTTAGTTATCTAGTAGGTGGCCCCAGTGTTGAGCATCTACCTGGTCTAGCACTATACAAGACACAGGCTAGTTATCTAGTAGGTGGCCCCAGTGTTAAGCATCTACCTGGTCTAGCACTATACAAGACACAGGTATTATCTGTAGGTGAGTGTAATCTACCTGGTCTAGCACTTACAAGACAAGGATCAGAGGTGGCCCAGTGTTGAGCATCTACCTGGTCTAGCACTATACAAGACACAGGCTAGTTATCTAGTAGGTGGCCCCAGTGTTAAGCATCTACCTGGTCTAGCACGGTCACAAGCTCGAAGAGGTCCAAATGTTTGCAACCATATTAGTCCCAGAACCAAGAGGACTGCGATTAGGAAGAGCTGGAGGAGTTGAACGTGATGACCTTGGCTGAGAGGACGACTTGGGAACACATCATAATGACGTACATGAAGAACTTTTGAGGAAGATAGGGATATATTATTTGAATTAAGAGGATCAAGGATCAGAGGACACATGTAGGATAAACACACAAGTTAGTCACAGTGACGCTAGAAACTATTTTCTAAGTCTCACGACACTTCGAAAGTGGAAAGAGATAGATAGGGAAATTGCGGAGGCAGCTAATATAATAAGTGTCCGGGGCCCAAGACTGTTCAACTGCCTCCCACCAGCCATAAGGGGAATTACCAATAGACCCCTGGTTGTCTTCAAGAGGGAGCTGGACAGATACCTAAAGTCATTGCCAGATCAGCCGGGCTGTGGTTCGTACGTTGGACTACGTGCGGCCAGCAGTAACAGCCTCGTTGATCAGGCCCTGATCCACCAAGAGGCCTGGTCATGGACCGGGGCACGGGGGCGTTGATCCCCGGAATACCCTCCAGGTAGACTCCAGGGAGGTAAGAACATAAGAAAGAAGCAGCAACACAACAGACCTGCTGGCCCAGGCTAGGCAGGTCAAACTCACACCCACCCAATCTTGTACTTGTCTAAACTATTTTTAAGGCTACCCAAAGTTTCTGCTTCAATGATGGTACTCTGGAGTTTGTTCCACTCATCCACGACTCTAATTACCACGACACTGTTTTCCCATATCGTTTATATTTAAAAATTTCCAATTTAAATCCATTACTGCGAGTCCTGTCTTGGTTAAATATTTTAGCACCTTATTTATATCCTCTTTATTCCTGTCTTTTATTTATACATTTCAATCATTTCACCCCAAATTCTACGCCTTTCTAGATAACGCAGATTCAATGCCTTCACTCTATCCTCGTAAGAAATATTTCTCATACATAGGATAAATTTTGTCAACCATTTTACATCATCCAGAAGTTGATGCATCAGGAGGAAGAGGAGGAGGACGAGGGTTGTTGCAGGAGATATTCTACCCTGAAGGATAAACACTGGCAGCGGGAGACTGCTGAGACAGCACCACCTTGACAAACATGACCTCTCACAAGTAACACCACAAGCATCACCTTGACAAACATGACCTCTCACAAGTAACACCACAAGCATCACCTTGACAAACATGACCTCTCACAAGTAACACCACAACAAGGTAGCATCACCTTGACAAACATGACCTCTCACAAGTAACACCACAACAAGGTAGCATCACCTTGACAAACATGACCTCTCACAAGTAACACCACAACAAGGTAGCATCACCTTGACAAACATGACCTCTCACAAGTAACACCACAACAAGGTAGCATCACCTTGACAAACATGACCTCTCACAAGTAACACCACAACAAGGTAGCATCACCTTGACAAACATGACCTCTCACAAGTAACACCACAACAAGGTAGCATCACCTTGACAAACATGACCTCTCACAAGTAACACCACAACAAGGTAGCATCACCTTGACAAACATGACCTCTCACAAGTAACACCACAACAAGGTAGCATCACCTTGACAAACATGACCTCTACAAGTAACACAACAAGGTAGCATCACCTTGACAAACATGACCTCTCACAAGTAACACCACAACAAGGTAGCATCACCTTGACAAACATGACCTCTCACAGTAACACCACAACAAGGTAGCATCACCTTGACAAACATGACCTCTCACAAGTAACACCACAACAAGGTAGCATCACCTTGACAAACATGACCTCTCACAAGTAACACCACAACAAGGTAGCATCACCTTGACAAACATGACCTCTCACTAGTAACACCACAACAAGGTAGCATCACCTTGACAAACATGACCTCTCACAAGTAACACCACAACAAGGTAGCATCACCTTGACAAACATGACCTCTCACTAGTAACACCACAACAAGGTAGCATCACCTTGACAAACATGACCTCTCAAAGTAACACCACAACAAGGTAGCATCACCTTGACAAACATGACCTCTCACTAGTAACACCACAACAAGGTAGCATCACCTTGACAAACATGACCTCTCACAAGTAATACCACAACAAGGTAGCACCACCTTGACAAACATGACCTCTCACAAGTAACACCACAACAAGGTAGCATCACCTTGACAAACATGACCTCTCACAAGTAACACCACAACAAGGTAGCATCACCTTGACAAACATGACCTCTCACAAGTAACACCACAACAAGGTAGCATCACCTTGACAAACATGACCTCTCACAAGTAACACCACAACAAGGTAGCATCACCTTGACAAACATGACCTCTCACAGTAACACCACAACAAGGTAGCATCACCTTGACAAACATGACCTCTCACAAGTAACACCACAACAAGGTAGCATCACCTTGACAAACATGACCTCTCACAAGTAACACAACAACAAGGTAGCATCACCTTGACAAACATGACCTCTAACTAGTAACAACACCACACTTGACAAACATGACCTCTCACGTACAACACAGCACCTTGACAAACATGACCTCTCACAAGTAACACCACAACAAGGTAGCATCACCTGACAAACATGACCCTCACTAGCAACACCACAACAATTTAGCATCACCTTGACAAACATGACCTCTCACTAGCAACACCAAAACAAGGTAGCATCACCTTGACAAACATGACCACTCACTAGCAACACCACAACAATTTAGCATCACCTTGACAAACATGACCTCTCACTAGCAACACCATAACAAGGTAGCATCACCTTGACAAACATGACCTCTCACTAGTAACACCACCTTGACAAACTAGACCTCTCACTGGTAACACCACCTTGACAAACATGACCTCTCACTAGCAACACCACAACAAGGTAGCATCACCTTGACAAACATGACCTCTCACTGGTAACACCACCTTGACAAACATGACCTCTCACTAGTAACACCACCTTGACAAACATGACCTCTCACTTGTAACACCACCTTGACAAACATGACTTCTCACTAGTAACACCACCTTGACAAACATGGCCTCTCACTAGTAACACCACCTTGACAAACATGAACTCTCACTAGTAACACCACCTTGACAAACATGACCTCTCACTAGTAACACCACCTTGACAAACATGACCTCTCACTAGCAACACCACAAGCATCACCTTGACAAACATGACCTCTCACTAGCAACACCACAACAAGGTAGCACCACTCTGACAAACATGACCTCTCACTAGTAACACCACCTTGACAAACATGACCTCTCACTAGTAACACCACCTTGACAAACATGACCTCTCACTAGTAACACCACCTTGACAAACATGACCTCTCACTAGTAACACCACCTTGACAAACATGACCTCTCACTAGTAACACCACCTTGACAAACATGACCTCTCACTAGCAACACCACAAGCATCACCTTGACAAACATGACCTCTCACTAGCAACACCACAACAAGGTAGCACCACCTTGACAAACATGACCTCTCACTAGTAACACTACCTTGACAAACATGACCTCTCACTAGTAACACCACCTTGACAAACATGACCTCTCACTAGTAACACCACCTTGACAAACATGACCTCTCACTAGTAACACCACCTTGACAAACATGACCTCTCACTAGTAACACCACCTTGACAAACATGACCTCTCACTAGTAACACCACCTTGACAAACATGACCTCTCACTAGTAACACCACCTTGACAAACATGACCTCTCACTAGCAACACCACAAGGTAGCACCACCTTGACAAACATGACCTCTCACTAGTAACACCACCTTGACAAACATGACCTCTCACAATACCACAAAATAACAACATTAACCACAATACTAGTGAACAAGCTTCCTACATGGAAAAAATAAGAGCTGAAGTGACAAGGCTCAGCTGATTTCTTAAAAGCCTCCACAAGGGAATTCATTTAAAGTCATTCATGTTTGGTTTTGAAATGTCAAGTGATGCGTGACCAACATGTCAGTTACCAAACATGCAAATGATTTTACAGACAGTATCACAAATTGTTATAATGTTTGTGAAGATATACAGTAATGTAGCAGACATTAATAGTGAGAACAAGAGTGGGTCAACACTGTTAGTAGACTCCCTAGTAAGAGTGGGTCAACACTGTTAGTAGACTCCCTAGTAAGAGTGGGTCAACACTGTTAGTAGACTCCCTAGTAAGAGTGGGTCAACACTGTTAGTAGACTCCCTAGTAAGAGTGGGTCAACACTGCTAGTAGACTCCCTAGTAAGAGTGGGTCAACACTGTTAGTAGACTCCCTAGTAAGAGTGGGTCAACACTGTTAGTAGACTCCCTAGTAAGAGTGGGTCAACACTGTTAGTAGACTCCTAGTAAGAGTGGGTCAACACTGTTAGTAGACTCCCTAGTAAGAGTGGGTCAACACTGCTAGTAGACTCCCTAGTAAGAGTGGGTCAACACTGCTAGTAGACTCCTAGTAAGAGTGGGTCAACACTGTTAGTAGACTCCTAGTAAGAGTGGGTCAACACTGCTAGTAGACTCCTAGTAAGAGTGGGTCAACACTGTTAGTAGACTCCCTAGTAAGAGTGGGTCAACACTGTTAGTAGACTCCCTAGTAAGAGTGGGTCAACACTGTTAGTAGACTCCCTAGTAAGAGTGGGTCAACACTGTTAGTAGACTCCCTAGTAAGAGTGGGTCAACACTGTTAGTAGACTCCCTAGTAAGAGTGGGTCAACACTGTTAGTAGACTCCCTAGTAAGAGTGGGTCAACACTGTTAGTAGACTCCCTAGTAAGAGTACTTCTAGTGTCAATATCAACAGCAGTAAAGGAGTGAACAATAAAATGTGGTGTCGAAGTTCATGGTACTGACGACGGCTGACAGCATGCACCACCACCGTCAGTCACACACACACACACACACACACACACACACACACACACACTTATTACTCAACAACAGAATGCAATCATTGAGATTTGAAGGTTTCCTGGTCCCACTCAAGCGCCTTGTTGACAGACGTGTTACGGCCATTTTCTTAATTTGCTTATTAGTAATAAAACATACGTGCTTAAAGGTTAATATAACAACGGAGCTCTTAAACTAACCTAAAATAGTATAATAGTATTTGTAAGGTTAAATGAACCGTGAAAAAGACTAGCACAGCGCAGGAGAAAAACCGTAAGTAACAGTCAGTGTGATTTTGTAAATGTTCCAAGCTTGTGACTTCATTACCTTTGTATCTTGTTCAGCTATCAAAACTTTGGGGTCCAGTCCCTGGCCCCATTATGTACCTCTGTAATCTTTTGACTACCACCCACACCATGGGTATGGGGTGCATAATAAACATATTAAACTAACTCCAAGTCAGACCAAAACCTCGTGACTTTGTTCTTTATTAATCAAGGAAAAGTATTTGATAAATATTAAAACACAATCACCGAGGTGAACACAATCATTTACCTTCATTATAAGCAAGACTAACACACAATCACCGGAGGTGAACACAATCATTTACCTTCATTATAAGCAAGACTAACACACAATCACCGAGGTGAACACAATCATTTACCTTCATTATAAACAAGATTAACACACAATCACCGGAGGTGAACACAATCATTTACCTTCATTATAAGCAAGACTAACACACAATCACCGAGGTGAACACAATCATTTACCTTCATTATAAGCAAGACTAACACACAATCACCGGAGGTGAACACAATCATTTACCTTCATTATAAGCAAGACTAACACACAATCACCGAGGTGAACACAATCATTTACCTTCATTATAAGCAAGACTAACACACAATCACCGAGGTGAACAATCATTTACCTTCATTATAAGCAAGACTAACACACAATCACCGGAGGTGAACACAATCATTTACCTTCATTATAAGCAAGACTAACACACAATCACCGAGGTGAACAATCATTTACCTTCATTATAAGCAAGACTAACACACAATCACCGGAGGTGAACACAATCATTTACCTTCATTATAAGCAAGACTAACACACCTCAGAACCTGAACAAAACAATCCTTCAGAAGTCTACACAAGACACATGTTAGGCTAGTTATACAGTAGGTGGACTCAGTTAAGGAAGTGAAATGTGAGAGATGATGAGAGTCACTTAAGTGTCGGCCGGGAAGGGAACAAGTGTCAGTAGCTACTTAAGTAGTGCACTCAAGTTACGTGCACTAGTTTCAAGACTAGACATGACACGGTCAAAGAGTAAGTCGAGAATTAAATAGTGTGCGATTGAAATTCATGAGGCTGAGCCAGGAGCTGAAACACAACCCAGCAGACACAACACCTCCAGCAAGCCACCTTCCAATCACAACCAAGCAGACACAAAACCTCCAGTAAGCCACCTTCCACGCACAACCCAACAGACACAACACCTCCAGCAAGCCACCTTCCACTCACAACCCAGCAGACACCACACCTCCAGCAAGCCACCTTCCACACACAACCCAGCAGACACAACACCTCCAGCAAGCCACCTTCCACTCACAACCCAGCAGACACAACACCTCCAGCAAGCCACCTCCCCTACCACTCTCATATTGTGTTGCTCATTATCTATACTCCCTCACCCTCTCTCTCTCTCTCTCATTCTTCTTTCACCGCCCTGCTCTCCCTGCCTCTTCTCGCCCTAACCTCTCCTCCCTGCCTGTGCTCGTCCTAACCACCACTCCTCTCACCTGGTACGCAGGTGCACTTCAAGACCCGCCCATCAGTCGATACCCCGACTAAACAAGGTCTGTGAGCCACCATCTTTCCCATGGTGGGCTGTTGATAGGTCACAGCCTATTGATGCAATCTGACAGCCTTTTGTTAGGGTCTAACAGCATCTTAAAACCTGACAGCTTTTTATTACGATCTGACTCTTGTTACAGTCTTACAGCCTCTTGTTATGGTCTGACAGCTTCTTGTTATGGTGTGACAGCCTCTTGTTATGGTCTATCAGCCTCTCATTATGGTGTGACAGCTTCTTGTTATGGTCTGACAGCTTCTTGTTATGGTGTGACAGCCTCTTGTTATGATGTGACAGCCTCTTGTTATGGTCTATCAGCCTCTTGTTATCGTCTGACAGCCTCTTGTTATCGTCTGACAGCCTCTTGTTATCGTCTGACAGCCTCTTGTTATGGTGTGACAGTCTCTTATGGTGTGACAGGTTCTTATGGTCTATCAGCCTCTCGTTATGGTCTATCAGCCTCTCGTTATGGTGTGACAGCCTCTTGTTACGGTCTGTCAGCCTCTTGTTATGGTATGACGGTCTCTTGTTATGGTATGACAGATTCTTGTTATGGTGTGACAGTCTCTTGTTATGGTGTGACAGCTTCTTGTTATGGTGTGACAGCTTCTTGTCATTGTATGACAGTCTCTTGTTATGGTGTGACAGCTTCTTGTCATTGTATGACAGTCTCTTGTTATGGTGTGACAGCTTCTTGTTATGGTATGACAGTCTCTTGTTATGGTGTGACAGCTTCTTGTTATGGTGTGACAGCTTCTTGTTATGGTGTGACAGCTTCTTGTTATGGTGTGACAGCTTCTTGTTATGGTGTGACAGCTTCTTGTTATGGTTGACAGCTCTTGTTATGGTGTGACAGCTTCTTGTTATGGTGTGACAGTCTTGTTATGGTGTGACAGTTCTTATGCTTCAGCTTGTTATGGTGTGACAGCTCTTGTTATGGTGTCAGCTCTTGTTAGGTTGACAGCTTCTTGTTATGGTGTGACAGTCTCTTGTTATGGTGTGACAGCTTCTTGTTATGGTGTGACAGCTTCTTGTTATGGTGTGACAGCTTCTTGTTATGGTGTGACAGCTTCTTGTTATGGTGTGACAGCTTCTTGTTATGGTGTGACAGCTTCTTGTTATGGTGTGACAGCTTCTTGTTATGGTGTGACAGCTTTTGTTAATGGTGTGACAGTTCTTGTTATGGTGTGACACTCTGTTATGGTGACAGCTTCTTGTTATGGTGTGACAGCTTCTTGTTATGGTGTGACAGCTTCTTGTTATGGTGTGACAGCTTCTTGTTATGGTGTGACAGCTTCTTGTTATGGTGTGACAACTTCTTGTTATGGTGTGACAGCTTCTTGTTATGGTGTGACAGCTTCTTGTTATGGTGTGACAGCTTCTTGTTATGGTGTGACAGCTTCTTGTTATGGTGTGACAGCTTCTTGTTATGGTGTGACAGCTTCTTGTTATGGTGTGACAGTCTCTTGTTATGGTGTGACAGCTTCTTGTTATGGTGTGACAACTTCTTGTTATGGTGTGACAGCTTCTTGTTATGGTGTGACAACTTCTTGTTATGGTGTGACAGCTCTTGTTATGGTGTGACAAGCTTCTTGTTATGGTGTGACAACTTCTTGTTATGGTGTGACAGCTTCTTGTTATGGTGTGACAACTTCTTGTTATGGTGTGACAGCTTCTTGTTATGGTGTGACAGCTTCTTGTTATGGTGTGACAACTTCTTGTTATGGTGTGACAGCTTCTTGTTATGGTGTGACAGCTTCTTGTTATGGTGTGACACTTCTTGTTATGGTGTGACAGCTTCTGAGTGACCATTTGTGTGACAGAGCATCATACTAGGTAATAGGTGGACAAGCGTGTGTGGAGTAAACAACTACTTGTGAGGGAAAAGTGAAGGCTAGCGTGTGAAGACAGTAGTAATGCTCGCAATGTGTGTTTCCCCAGACTCCATCCTGAGGGAGCCACTCATGATGGTCAATGGTGAATTAAGAGATAAGTTATCTCGGCTTGACAAAGATCTAGTTGCACCTGTGTCCATCTACCTAACATGAGTTGTGACTAAACTCTAGGAATAGTGACAAATGCATGTGTTTGTGTGTGTGTGTGTGTGTGTGTGTGTAAAAGAGAGAGACAGACAGACAGAGACAGAGACAGACAGACAGAGAAAGAGATCGCGAACAAGGGATACAAGATGCAAAACAACCACGAGGGAAGTTGAATGATAGCTTTAGGCGTTTCGTGTTGCAATCAACACATCAAGAGCTTGCAATGTTGCAGAAATGAGTAGTGCCCCAGTATGCTCCAGACATACTAGGGCACTAAGCGTCTCCTGCCTCTCTACCTCATTCTTAGCAAGAACACTCCTCCGGACGAATCTGCTGGGACCTCCTACTCACTTCTGCAACACTGCAAGCTCCTGATGTATTGATTGCAACACAAAAAGCCTAGAGCTATCATTCAATTTCCCTGTGGTTGTTTTGCATATGCATGTAAACATTTTATATATATATATATATATATATATATATATATATATATATATATATATATATTATATATATATATATATATATATATATTATATGCATTTATGAAGGGATTCAGGAAACCAGCAGGCCGGACTTGAGTCCTGGAGATGGTAAGTACAGTGCCTGCACTCTGAAGGAGGGATATATATATATATATATATATATATATATATATATATATATATATATATATATATATATATATATATATATATGCAAGAAAACCACTATGAAAAAATAGAAGAATTCCAAGCGCTTTCGTGACTACTCACATTATCAAGGAACTATAACAGGAAACATGACAAGAAGGGCTTATATAAGGGGCGAGACTACACCTCACAGTCACATCACACTAACAAAGACTACACCTCACAGTAGCGTAACATCTCACGACTCTGTGAAGAGGAAAATAAGAAAGGACCTGAAACTCTTCCCAAGAATTAAGATTAGTCCAATTTATTATTAAATTCTTCCCAAATTTTATTAATTATAAATGAATCCAATTTATATAAACCAAAAGAAATATTCATATTATTTTCAAAACTGCTTTTAATGAAACATGATTCTATTATATTTCTCTCAACCATGGACTTGCTTGATACAACCTTCTCAGCATTTTGAAAATCAATTGGATGGTTAAAATTTCTCACATGAATAAATAGAGCATTAGAATCTTGTCCAGTTCTAATGCTATATTTATGTTGTTTTAATCTTAGTTCAAGACTTTTACCAGTTTGACCAAAATAAACTTTATCGCATATTTTACAGGGAATCTTATAGACACATCCGTCAGCATTTTGGGGGGAATTTTTTATCAAAAGTCTTTTTACTGTATCAAGATTTTTAAATACAACTTTGATATTAAAATTCTTAAGAAAGGAAGGCATATCAACCAAGTTTTCATGGTAAGGGAGAACCAACATATTTTTGGTTGAATAAGGTTGGTTGTCCCTTTTTGGATTGTAAAAAGTATTCCTAGCTATTTTAAAAGATTTATCAATTATGTTTCTTGGGTATTTTAAATCATTAGCTATTTCATAAATTTTAGAGATTTCTTCATCTATGAACTCTGGACTACAAATACGTAAAGCTCTCAAAAACATTGAAGAAAAAACCGACACTTTAACTCTATCTTGATGTGAAGAGTAATAGTGTACATAGGAACAATTATTTGTAGGTTTTCTGTAAATTTTAAATTTAAAATCAATGTTACCCTTAATAATAAAAACATCTAGGAAGGGCAATGAGTTATTTACTTCGAATTCAACAGTAAAATTTATAGAATGAGCTAAGCTATTTAATTTAACAAGGAAATGGTTTATATCTACTTCCTTAGTAAGGGGATGGTATATAGCTCAATGTTAAAACAAAATATTCCCAATTGCCCTCAAAGATTTTTTAAGTCTTATGATTCACTTTTGAATAATAAAAATTTGCGTCTTACTAAAGCAGATAAAATTAATGCAATTGTAATTATGAAAGAAACCGATTACCAAGATAAAATGAATAACCTCCTAGATGATTTTGAAACCTATTCTAAACTTAGAAAGAATCCCTTAGAATCTGTCAACAGCAATTTCAATAAAACAATAAAACATCTATTGAAGGGCAAAGATGAATTAATTAAAAAATTTACTTCCACTAATCCATCTTTACCTTATATGTATGGATTAATAAAAACACACAAACCTGGTAATCCTGTTAGACCAATTATTAGCTCTATAGGTTCAGTTTCTTATAAACTTTCTAAATGGCTTGTTGATATTTTGAGCCCAATTGTTGGAAAAATTTATAATTTTAATGTTAAAAACAACTTAGATTTAGTTGATAAATTAAGCACCTTGACTGATTTAAATGATTTCAATATGGTTAGTTTTGATGTTACCTCCTTGTTTACAAAAGTTCCAGTTGATGATTTACTAAGGTTCTTATCTGAAGAACTGGTTAATTATGATTTACCATTGCCAGTTCCTACTATCATTAAACTTATTAAACTTTGTATTGTTGATGCAAAATTTGTATTTAATGATGAGTTTTACACTCAGAAGTTTGGTATGGCAATGGGAAATCCTCTTTCACCTGTTCTTAGTAACTTATATATGGAATTTTTCGAAACAAGATTGCTTAACACTATCCTTCCCAATAGAGCTAAGTGGTATAGATATGTTGATGATATTTTGTGCCTGACTTAACTCAGTGGTGGACCTGACTTAACTCAGTGAAGACGTGTCTTGTGTGCTCTCTGTCAATCTGAAGAAGATGTCCTCTCTTGAGCTACTCTACCAGCAGCTGAAGGAAGAACTGAGGGTAGCTAAGCTTGAGATACAGCGACTGACTGAGGAAAACAAGAGGATTCGTAGTAATCCTCCTGTTGAGAATCCTCAAGCCAGGAAAGGAACCTGGACAGTGGCTAAAACGCATGGGACAAAGTTAAGGCTCAAGAGGACGGGTGGAGAGGTAGAAACAACGAAGACCCAGGAGAATGTTGTGGAAACATCGAACCCATTCTCCGTGCTACCCGATGAATGTGAGTCGACTTCTGGGAGCGTCACGACGAAAGACACAAAGGAAGGTAAAAACATTGTTGTTGTTGGGGACAGTCAGGTTAGGTACATGGATAGGGCTTTCTGTTTGATTGATAGGAGTAGGAGACAGAGGGTTTGCTTTCCTGGGGCTGGGATGGAGGATATTGTTAGCCGTCTGGACGACATCATGAGAGGTAATGGGAGCAATCCTATTATCTGTCTCAGTGCTGGAGGCAACGATGTTGGCAGACGTAGGAGTGAGGACCTGACTAGCAGGTTTAGGTCAGCAATAGACATAATTAGGAAGAAGGGTGGGAACCCTGTCATATGTGGTATTTTGCCAAGGAGAGGAGTTGGAAATGAATGGCTGTCCAGGGCAATTGGTGTCAATTGCTGGCTGGACAAATACTGTAAGGAAAATTCAGTAACATTCATTGACAACTGGGACCTCTTCTATGGCAGAAATGACATGTATGCCAGGGATGGGGTTCACTTATCCAGGTCTGGGGTGGGGGCACTGGCAACTGCAGTGGAGGGAGCTGTTAGGGCTTTAAACTAGAAATAGTTAGTGGTATGGGTTTTGGGGGGAAAACAGAGAAGTCCCAGTGTAGTAATATTATAAGTTGTAGGAGAACTAGTAATAGGCAGAATAAGGTGGATAGTGAAAAGCGAGTGACACTAGATGACAAGGACAGTAATAGGTATAGTGGAAAAACAGAGATGAGCAGGAAGGGTAAAGAGAAAGGAGGGTCTCTAAATATATATTACACCAATAGTCGTAGTGCTAGGAATAAGATGGACGAGTTGAGATTAGTTGCAAGTACGGGTAATATTGATGTTTTTGCAATAACTGAGACATGGTTTAATATGAAAAATCGGGACTTGCCTGCCGAATGTCACATTCAGGGTTTTAAATTGTTCCAAGTAGACAGAAGTATCGGGAAAGGGGGTGGGGTGGCACTCTATGTCCGTGATCATTTAAATTGTTGCATAAAAACGGGTATAAAGTCTGAATTAACACATACAGAGTCTGTCTGGATAGAATTTTCAAAGGGGTGTGAAAAATTGATTTTAGGCGTGATTTACCGTCCTCCAAACTTAGATAGGGAACAAGGGAGACTACTTTGGGAGGAAATTGTTAAGGCCACAAGACATGATAATGTAGTAATTATAGGGGACTTTAACTTTAGTCAGATTGATTGGAATTTCATGACAGGGAATTTAGAATCTAACGACTTTTTAGAAGTAGTTCAGGATTGCTTTTTGAAGCAGTTTGTAACAGAACCTACAAGGGGAAATAACCTACTTGACTTGGTTCTGGCAAGCAAGGAAACCCTTGTTAATAATTTAGAAATTACAGAGGAACTCAGCTCAAGCGACCACAAGTCAATTACCTTTAGCATTGAATGGATGTATGATAGTAGGGATAATTCAGTAATGGTCCCAGATTTTCGCTTAGCAGATTATAATGGACTTAGAGAACACTTATCAACTGTGGACTGGGGTGAAGAAGAGAGGTATCAATATGACAGTTTTCTTAACACTATACAGGCTGCCCAAAGAACATTTATCCCGTATAAAGAAATTAGATCAAGTAGAAATGACCCAAAATGGATGAATAATAGGCTCAAATATCTTTTAGGGCAGAAGAAAGGAATTTATAGGCGCATAAAAGAGGTGAGGGTCATCTTATAAATCAGTATACTGACATTAAGAGGGACGTTAAAAAGGGAATAAGAAAAGCTAAACGGGACTATGAAATTAAAGTTGCTAGGGATTCAAAAACTAACCCAAAAAGTTTTTTCCAGGTTTATAGAACAAAAGTTAGGGATAAGATAGGTCCCCTTAAAAATAACTTTGGGCATCTTACTGACAAGGAGAATGATATGTGCTCTATTTTTAATAATTATTTTCTCTCGGTTTTCACACAGGAAGACATTAATAATATCCCAGTAATTAATTTTTACAGAGGCCCAGAAGAAGATAAATTATGTAATATCACAGTCACTAGCGAAATGATTATGAAACAGCTGGACCGACTGAAACAAAATAAATCGCCGGGTCCTGATGAGCTTTTTGCAAGGGTTCTTAAAGAATGCAAAATGGAACTCTGTGAACCAATATCTAACATTTTTAATTTATCTCTTCAAACAGGTGTAGTGTCTGATATGTGGAAGATGGCTAATGTAATTCCTATTTTTAAAGCAGGGGACAAGTCACTACCGTCAAACTACCGCCCAATAAGCCTGACCTCAATTGTAGGCAAATTACTAGAGTCAATTATAGCTGATATTATTAGAAGCCATCTAGATAACCATAATTTGATTAATGATACCCAGCATGGATTCACGAGGGGCCGTTCCTGCCTATCTAATTTATTAACCTTCTTCAGTAAAGCTTTTGAGGCTGTTGATCACGATAAAGAATTCGATATTGTTTATTTAGACTTTAGTAAGGCTTTTGATAGAGTACCACACCAGAGACTGTTAAAGAAAGTGGCAGCTCATGGCATTGGGGGAAAAGTGCTGTCATGGATCGAGTCATGGCTCACCAATAGGAAGCAGAGAGTGTGCATAAATGGGGACTTGTAACAAGTGGTGTTCCACAGGGATCAGTCTTAGGCCCATTGTTATTTATAATATATATCAATGACCTTGATGAGGGAATTACTAGTGATATGAGCAAATTCGCCGACGACACGAAGATAGGTAGGATAATTGATTCAAACATAGATGTCATAGAACTTCAGGAAGATTTAGACAAACTTAATTCGTGGTCAGAAAAGTGGCAGATGCAGTTCAATGTAGATAAATGCAAGGTTCTGAAGTTAGTGGTATGGGTTTGGGGGAAACAGAGAAGTCCCAGTGTAGTA